>JASVEL010013995.1:0-271533 GCA_032618575.1 Nicotiana noctiflora
TATCCGAATATCCCATGTATCATCTTCGCATTGAATTTCCATACCCATTAGTTATTCCACCTAGGTATTCCCTAGTCCCCTTTCCCATTAGAAAAATCATAATTAGAAATAGCTTTAGCATAATTTAGACAACACAATTGTAGTAGATACAATAGTTTATACATTGAAAATACCAAAAATGTTTGAAGATAAACTAGAAGCCAAAACTCAATTCTAGTGCAACACAATTATTCGCTCCAAAAATCTAACTCCCTGAGGAATTGACCCCCGAACCACTATTCGGGTAAGATTATTAGTGCCCGCTCATACCTTCGGGTTGAGTTTGCCACGATCACCTTTTGGCGCCGTTGCTGGGGAATTAAACGGTGTTGATTAATTGCGTTGCTAGTGTTGTATTTTGCTTCTTCTTTCCTTCTTTTACTAATTTTCTTGATTCAATTTTAATAGGTACAAATGGCTCTTAATGAAAATGCTAATCTTCCCCTTGGCGATGCCATGGCGGGGGAGGAGGTAGAGGATCTTGAGCAAGATGATTTTCCAGTACAAAATGTACCACGAAGGGCTCAAAATGCCAATGCTAACCAATATGACCAAATTCCAAACCCTCCTCCGCCACCGCCAAGGGTTGCACCAAGAGTAATGACAAATCAAAAATATGCTAGTGCCATTGTTCCTCCCCGAATCCGGGCGGGGAACTTCCAAATTACAAATGTGATGCTGACACTATTGGAGCAAAGAGGGTATTTTACGGGCGCCTCCAATCAAAATTCCTACAAGCACTTGAAGGGGTTCGTAGATACTTGTTGGGGAAACAAACAAACCAATGTGTCCGAAGATGCTTTGCTGTTGCGGCTTTTCCCTTTCTCATTGAGGGGTAAGGCGCTAGATTGGTTGGAGAGGTTGCCGAATCATTCAATCACTACATGGGACGAATTGGTGGATACGTTCATTGCCAAGTTCTTTTCTCCAACTCATATGGCGGCATTGAGAGATGAGATTCTAGCCTTCAAGCAAGAACCAACGGAGCCATTGCATGAAATTTGGGAGAGATATCGGACAATGGTGAAAGAGTGCCCTAACAATGACATGACCGATGCTATGGTTCAACAAACCTTCTATAGGGGGATCAACACGGTGAACCAATGCATTGTGAACCAACTAGCGGGAGGCAATTTCATGAAGTTATCATTGGAGGAAGCATGTGAAGTAATGGATCAAATGGCCGACACTTCATCGGTATGGCAAAGTCCGGCGAATGTACCTCAAGGAGATCCGAATGTTATTCATCTACATAAAGAGTTGCATAACCATGGACAAGCCATTGCCGAGCTCACTACAACCATGAATCAATTGGCGAAAGCTCAACTTCAACAAGTGCAAAATCCACGCCAAATGAATTCTACGGAGAATGTGTCAATGTTGAAAAGAAGGAATAGATGGCAACAAGCGCAACAAAGCCAATATGATCAAAATGAGAACAACAATGATGGTGGATTTTCTAATGATGGCTTTGATGATCAAGATGAAGATTGTCAATTTGTGAACAATTTCCAAGGCAATAAAGGAAATCAAAACAACCAACAATGGCATTCCCAATGCAATTGGGGGAACAATCAAGGAAGAGGTAATTGGAATAATAACAATAATAGGAATGATGGTGGAGAGTGGAACAACCAAGGCAATAATTGAAACAATCAAGGAAATAGTGGTGGAAATTGGAGTGGCAACAACAACAATTGGGGGAACAATAAGAATCAAGGCGGGTGGAACAATGGTGGCAATCAAAACAATCGGGGGCAAGGATTTCAAAGAGCTCATATGTACCTGTCACACCTCCATTTTTACTACCCCACTGCGAAAAGCATATAAATATGTGCTTATAGGGTATACCTCAATGTTCAAATACCCGAAACGGAAATAATAGCATAGAGGAAGGAGTTTTTCCATTTAAAGGACAATCGGTTCGGGATTTTGTTTTAGTTATTCAGAGTCGCCACTTGGGAAGATAATGGTGTCCCAAGTCACCGATTAATCCCGAATCTGAGGAAATTGACTCTTTTCGTAATGTCTGCGAAACAAAGATCTAGATAAGGAACTCTATTAACCCGGGAGAAGGTGTTACGCATTCCCGGGTTCCGTGGTTTTAGCACGGTCGCTCAATTGTCGTTCTTGACTCTTGTTTGACCTAATATAGATTTTAACAACAAATATGTGCTTTTACTTAAATATTTTATGGAATTGCGACATTGCGAAAACACGCCTCGAGTCACACTGCAACCAGTACGCCTGTGACTTTCGGTATATTTCAGCTTTGCCGGGACTTAGGATTTGAGTTACACCAAGTGCACACTCGTTTTTAAGGAAGGTATATTTAAATCGTGCCTAATAGTGTCTTTCAGCTTTTAATTCTTTTGGGAGAAGCTATGGAATTTACTAGTAGCTTTCCCGATTCTATTTATTAATTATTTCATTACTAAGGGGGCCCCACTATTTAGTGTTGTGCGAGGCTCGTCCCAATTATATTTTAAAGTCCCAATCTTATTTGTTTAACTATATTCGCTATACATGTTTTTTCCTTAACCATTTTGAAATTAACAGACCCAGGCAACCCTTTTCTTCATTGGGCCTGGGTCTTTACTCCAATATACAAGCAGACGATAAGCCTGCCCAGGCCTTAAAGGCCCAAGCTGTCTTCGAGCTTCTGCTCATCAGCCAAGTTGGTTTTATACAATATTTCTGGCCCAATAGAGGTACTGGGCCCAAACCAAATGAGAATAATAGTAATGAGAGTAAATAACTAAAGATAAACGTAAACATCTGGAATTAATAATAAAATCAAATTGCACTTTTATTTATCAAAAAGAGAATCAGTACACAAATTATCAGTGTTAATTCTGAATCATAACTATCTAATGTACATGACATTGAATTAAAGAACTGTTTCTATTTTTGATCCCTAATAATGAATTTACACTAGCGTCCAGGTTACTTATTAGTTGAAAGACTAAGAAGCTAACTATATGTGAAAAGTAGGATGATTATTCAAAGATAAGATGAGTGATTTACAACTACATTGTTATACTACTGATTTTAACACGAATTAAGCCTATTTATTAATCTCAAAGCTAATCTCATCCTAATTGTTACTTCATCTGTTCATTTCCGACTTTAAACTCACTCAAATCTGGACATTGACCTCTAATCATGCTAATTACATGAGCAAGATTCATGGTTCTGATTACTTGATTATAATAACCTGAGTATCTATATTTGAGTGATTCAAGGCTTAAACACAACTACACCACTGATTCTACTATGACTTAGCTCATTACAGATTATTAACTCAATTATTCATGAATCACTACCCCATCTAACATTTTTATTCCATGTTTAGGCATTAGCTAAGTGATAATGGTTTACGAAATTATCTATGAAGCAATAATTATTAACGATTTGAAACCGTGATTCGTTTATTTATATTTTAGGTTTTACCTATTTAAACTAGTGTGATATGCTACTACGACTATACTACTACTATATCACTAACTATTACAATATTTTTATGTTTGTTTCTGTACTACTACCTACTACAATACAAATAAACTACAAGCCTAAACTAATACTACAACTATTAACAACAACAAACTACCAATTACATAATAACACAAAATTAAAGTTGAATCTTCATTTTTCATTTAATCAACTCGCCATTACAGCTTCTAACGAATAGAAGAGTACATGAATCAACAAAGAAATCAATGAGTCTAGAGGTTAAGCAAGTAGGCACAGCAGAAGACTCAAACAGCAATGCAACAACGATGGATTGGATGTCAACGAATAAGGAAAACCACAGCAACAGCAAAACAAGAAGAAACCCAGGCAAATACTCGAGCAAAACTCAAAAGAATAGATGAATATCCCCCAAATTTCACTCGAAAATTGCAGAAGAAGCCTATTGCTATATTAGTATTCTCTTTTCTCTGAACTTTTCTTCAAAAGCCAGCCCTATTTCATTCTTTTTTTGGGGGTTTATATAGATGTGAGAGTGGCTGATTTCTTGGGGAGAAAGAATGGGATTAAATCCCGCTTCTCCCCTTTTAAAATTGCTAAACTTACACTTAGACCCCATTTTCAATTATCAAAAAACCTTCCAGCATGTGCTGGAAAGTTCTCAAGATTCTTTTTTAAGGCTTTTACTAACATATCCCTAAGGGTTGAAGATTTTTACTGATTTTCCTTTTTAGGGAGACCATTATACCCTTTAATCTCTGCAAAATTGCAGAAATCAGTGGTACAAATGACTCCCATAACCTTATATGTTCTATGAAATTCACTATTTTACCAATTTGGTTCCCTTTTATACCCTTAGTGACTTTGTTGATTTACCCGACCTACCTAGGTCATATTTTCAGCATTTTGGGGTTTATTTAACTAATGACCAGTCCTTGCATTGGTATTTAAGGACTGGCCAATTCTACTTTAGGGAACTATTTCAATTTTAGCCTCTTTTGTTTCAATTTAGGTTAATTGCAGGACCAGCTTGCCTTATTACTATATTTAACTATTTAAAACTTAGCCAGTCTCAAGTTGAGACTTAGCTTGGGCAATTGAAGCCCAATACTGAACACAGGCTGGGCTAAGGTCTTTGCAGACCTAGCCACCTAAGATTCATGGCTCAAAATGAGCCTTGGTATGCTTGCATTTGCAAGCTTAACCAGTTTTGCACAACCAGCCCCTTTTGAGGTGGACTGGTGTGTTGGGACCTTATAGAGTTGATCAACCTTTGCAAAGTTGACCACTCTTAGGTCAATTATTGCCTAATAACCTATTTTTGTTCATTTTAAGTTAATTAAACTAATTTGCAGGACTAGCCTGTTTTATTGTCCTATTAAACTATTTGAAATTTGACCAGTCCTTAATTTGGACTTGGCTTTGCCATTTTAAGGCTCAAAACTGAACACAAGCCTGGCTAAGACCTTTGCAGGTCTAGCCATCTATGATCATGGCTCAATCAGGGCCTTGGTAAGTTTGAGTTTGCAGACTTAGACCAATTATTACACAACTAGCCCATTTAAAGGTGGGCCAGTGTGTGAAAGACCTAGCAGAGTAGGTCAATTGCAAAATTGACCACTCTTGGTCACTTATTTAATTTGTAACCTATTTTTTGATTTTTAATTTTAACCTATTTCAAAACTAACCACTTATGAGACTTAGTACTATTGCGGCTATAGCCAATTCCCCTAAGATTGATGGGCATTAACACTGTTCATACTAACATAAAAACTATTGCAAACTTAGCCATTTCAACAGACAATTGCACACATAACCAAAGGAAAACAAACTTGTTCATCAATCAATTAAAACTTAGAGAAGAAGTTGGATAATGTTGAATCTCAATCAATTAGACTTACAAAATCAGTTTCAAATAGCAAAGTGCCAATTAAACATCAATCAGGCTTAGTTACAACCATTTTATGTTGAATGACTCATTGAAAGACCCAAAACACACTTAAAGTTCATGGACATAGACTCATAGAGACTAGATCTCACAAAACAGTCAAGAGAAATGAAACATGGCCTATCCAGACACAAGAACAATGGTCCTAACAGAGTAACACAAAAATGATAACAACCAGAACCCACTAAATTTAAAACTTCCCAAAGGCTAACTCTAATCTAACACATACGAATGATAGAGAAGGTGAAGATGAAGAACACGAAAGACAAGAAAAATAATTGAAGAAAATATCCCTAGATTTATCATACGAAATGATAGAAAAGAGAAGCAGAATCACTGAATTAGATTTCAAAAGATCAAACCCCAATCTTAAGCATGCCATTTAGCAGATAAAAAAAATAGAAGAAGTATTGTAAACTAACATAAGAAACCCTAATATAACAGGAGATGAAGGAGAATGGGAATCAAACGGCTAAACTAGAACCAAAGCTAAATAATGCAGTTAAATATTGACAAGAAAAAACCGAAGAGATGTTGAAAACCAACAAATAAGAAACCTTAAATACAAACAGAGGATGAAGAAGAACAGGGAGATCTTTAAAACAAAGAAGCAAACCAAGATTAAACACAAGACAATCCCTAATTCATGCGACAAACTAAACAGGACATAACAAAACAAAAGAAAACATGAAGTAAGCAGACAAAAAGAAAGCAAGCAAAACACAGAGAGGGAGGGAGACTTAGCTTAGCAGGGCCGGTCCCCTGAGCTTCCCATTTTCCTCTCTTTTTCACTCTTTTCTTTGGATTTCTTTTTTTCTTTATTTCTTTATATTTTTTCTGGTTTTCTTGTTAGACTTCAAGATGAAGTCTTTTGGGGTTTTGGTTTAGAGGGGGTGTTCAGCGGAGGGAAAAGGTGAGATATTGGGAAGAAGTTTGGGTTGAGTCGCCGGAGTTAGGGTTCCGGCGACTTTCTTTCAAATATTTGAGGAGATGGAGGAAAATTCGAGGAAAACGGCTTAGGTAGGGAGGTAGATCGGGGTAAGGTGGTTCTTTGGTGTTAAGCTGGTGGTCATTCTCATAGGTTGAGGTCTCCGGAGATAAACTCCGATGACCGGAGTTTCAAGAAGAAAGGTTTCATGGCTTGTTTTAAGGGGTTTTGGTTATGGTTTGTGGAGGAGAGTGAGATGAGAGTGGTTTGGGGTGAGGGGTGGCCGGAGACCACCATGAAAGGTGGTGGCCTCCATAGTCGGCGAGGTTGCAGAGACGAAGAAGGTGAAGAAGAAGGGAGAGAGTTGGGCGGCTAGGGTTTGGAGTGTTGCAAATGGCCGGTCTCAGCTGAGACCAAACCTTTATATACTCGGAGCCACTGAGGAGATCTTGGCCGTTGGATCTCTGATGATCAACGGTCAAGATTAAGCGTTGCTTAAACGGCGTCGTGTTGGCTCACATGAGGCCACAATGTCTCTTTCGTTAGATCACCTTAAATGGACGGCTGAGATCAATTCCCGCCTATTAATTAAATGCCTAAATTCAACTAAAAATCTCAGCCGTTGGATTAATGAAATTGAACGACCAAGATCTCTTCAGCTTAAACACTGGACCGGATCCCCCTTGGGCCAAAGCATTGGGCCAATGATTTGGACTGTATTTGGCCCAAATTTATTACACACACACACACACATATATATATATATATATATATATATATGTATTTTTCTGGTATTTTAATTATTTTGAAGTACATAAAGTGGCAAAAAGGCACAAATGCAATAAGAAAAAGAAAAGGCATGAAGAAAAAAGGAAACAAAGAGAAAAACAAGCGAAAAAGTTGAAAAAGACCCAAAATGGGAGGACCAAAAAGAGTTGATAAGTAAAAAAGGAAGAAGGAAGAATGAGAATGAATTGATCAAAGAAAGAAGTGTCAATTGCAAAACGGAAGAGTGCCATGGTGCCTCTCTTTCACCCCTTAAAAGAGGAAATGCCAAAAAAGTCAAAAATGTGTTCCATAAATGAATCAAAAGAAACGCTTTAGGGAAGGTTGAACCACTAAGAACCAAATTCCTACCCTACCCAAAAAGCTTTCACAATGACTCCTAAAAAGCCCTATATGATCTCAAGTCGAGAAGAGCCTACATTAGTGGATACTTACATAAAGGGCAAGCCTATGGTACTTAGTGTCGAGCTTAGGGTCTCCTCTTTGAGAGAGCGAGTGTGAAATTCTCCACATTGATTTGAGTGCAAATACCCCAAAAGGTGAGATGCACTTAGGGAGAGCCGAAGGTCTATGAGTTTGGGGTCCATAATAATCAAAGTGCTTGAGAAAGGCTCCTTGATGGATCGAATCAACCCTCGAAGCTCTTGTGTCACAATTGAACCACAATGCTTAAAATTTTTCAAAAAGGTGTCAATGATACATTTGCATTAGGGGGCAATTGTTAGTCCCAATTGATGTTTGTGAGGTTACCCCCGGACAGCTAAGGGTGTGTTGGTGTCTTTTCTCTGAAGGTTAGGTCTTAGTTTTGATTTGCTTGAGGACAAGCAAAGGTTTAAGTTTTGGGGAGTTGATAACTAGGAATTTTGCATGCTTTTGAACCCTTTCTTACCTTAGCTTTGTTCATAAAATATGATTAAATGGCTTTGAATTACTTACAAGTGCGCTAATTTGCAGGTTTGTGCGAAAAAAGGATGAATATCATCAAAGCAGCTCAAAAAGTAGTGAAACCGGCAAAGCGTCAACGAAGAGATGAAGGTCTTCAAGGAAGCCTGTGCGGACCAAAAGTTCAAGCACTATCTGCGCGGACCGCACTGATTTGGTGTGCGGCCGCGTAGGAGAAGATCAGAGAAGCCTCAAAATGCAGACAAGACCCACGCGGACCGCGTCCAAAACTATGCGGTTCGCAATGAAGAAGACTAGAGCAGAAATCGTTTAAGGAACAAGCCCCACGCGGCCGCGTGCCATATCAGTGCAACCCGCATGGGTAAAGGATCAGAGAATGTGCTTGCAAGGAATTTATGCAGTGCGGCCGCATGACAAAAGTGTGCGGTCCGTATTACTGTACACACGCGGCCGCATGACAAAAGTATGCGGTCCACGTACCTATTCCAGCAGTAGACCTTCAGCAACCCAAACTACCCTACGCGTCCGCACGACAAAAGTGTGACCGCGTGAGTCCAGTAGGGGCATTTTTGTCCGGAAATTTTAGGGTAGTATAAATATCTTCTTTTTCTTTTTTAGGTCATGTTAGACAATACACAGTGACGGCTGAGCTCGTGAGGAACTTGAATATGCCTATTTTGGGCAATTTTGTACTAGATTAACTTTAGATTTCATTTCCAATTAATTATTATGTCAATTTTAGCTTCAATTTCTTCATCTTCTTCAATTTCTATGGCTAGCTAAACCCATAGCTAGGGTTGTAGCCCAACCCTAGTGTGGGTAATTGATGGGTTAGAATATTAAACGCAAGGATGATTGTGGGTAATTGGTTTTGGGTTGATTGAATGTGTTTAATTGGGATTTTGTGGTTGCAAACATGAAATCTATTTTTGTGGGTTTGGTCTCTACTTGAGAAAGAGAGTCTAAAACCTCTCAATCAATCCCAACAAGAACTTGGGATGGACCCATGAGAATGGTAGTCCCAAGTAACGGGTATAAACCTCGAGAGAGTAATTACCCAACTTGAGCCTAAAGTTGCTTGGGCAAATTAGCCTACCCAATTGGTCTCGAGAGAGTCAATTGGGCAAAATTGTTCTCTCTACCGAGAGGTGTGAGAATGAATGTATAGAGCAACGACTATTCGAATATCCCATGTATCATCTTCGCATTGAATTTCCATACCCATTAGTTATTTCACCTAGGTATAAGCTATTTCCCTAGTCCCCTTTCCCATTAGAAAAATCATAATTAGAAATAGCCTTAGCATAATTTAGACAACACAATTGTAGTAGATACAATAGTTTATACATTGAAAATACCAAAAATGTTTGAAGATAAACTAGAAGCCAAAACTCAATTCTAGTGCAACACAATTATTCGCTCCAAAAATCTAACTCCCTGAGGAATTGACCCCGAACCACTATTCGGGTAAGAGTATTAGTGCCCGCTCATACCTTCAGGTTGAGTTTGCCACGATCAGTATACATGGACAAAATTTAATTTTTGTGAGTTTCTTTTGAGAATTGAAGAGAGTTCAAAGCTAGAAAGAGAAAGCAAAGAGAAATTCCGGAATATATTTTTTCTTCTCTATTTTTACTGATTTTTCTCCATATTGCCGGGATTTTCTGGATTGAGGTGTTGAAGCTATTGCTGGTTGTTACTGTTGTTATTGTTGTACTTTCACCGCCCTATTTATTTTCCATCTTTCCTTTCTTTTCAATACCAGGTACACAACTACTACTTAAACATGTAATTAGCAGCTCATATTGAAGAATGAATTCTATGAGTTGATTTTCAGAAAAAGACTGTTTCTGTTACTATTATATGTTCTTATTTTATCACACAAGTAGATACTTTGTAATTTGATAGGAAATAGTTGTATAACTGAAATATATGAAACATGAGATGATGATGAAGACAAATGTAATAGATATGATATAGATTAGAGTAGAAGTAACCGTAATCACTTAGCTTAGCTCTAAAAAAAATAGGTTAATTAGTTAAAAACTAACTCACTTAGCTCAAAAAATATTCTCGTAACTTGCATATAACCACAATAATAATCTGAATTAGCACGTGGAAATTAGTTTAGCTTGATGTCTATTTGTTTATCTTAAATAGTTTAATAGCAACTGAAAATGACGTAGCATAAAACAAGTAGCTAATTACAAAGTTAAGAATCATGTGACTGATCGAAATCGTTACAGAATTAGCGTACTGTTTGAATACAATTAGCATTTGATAACTACAATCAGAAGAGTATGAGTCATAATTAGTAATACGTTAAGTAATAATCTTGTTTGCATAATTAAGTAATGATCTGTTATTTTAATCGATAATGATCTTGTTTACATAGTTAGGTAATTCGTTACTAATAAAATATGAAGAAAAATAGTCTATTATTCAGATTTGATTAGTGTTAGATAATGGTGATTTAAAATTGATACCGTTAATTTTGTACTTCTGTTTCTCTTATGAAATATATACAATTTGGGTTGATTTTCTTTTTGATTTCAAGTATATGTGTATATCATGAATTCTCGTTTCTATTTCCTTCTCTTCCTTCGTTTGGTCTGGGCCTGAAGAATAGCGAAGGCCTGGATCCAATTGGACTTGTAATTGGGCTTCTGAAAAATGACTTCAGCGTATTCTGGGTTTCTAAAACCCAGATATGCGAGCTGGTTCACTGAATTAGAGCCCCAAACGTCCAGGCCTGGTAATACAAATGATAAGGCCTGGACATACTTCTGAAATTATAGCATAACTAAAAATGACTAAGGAAAAACCAATAATAGAAAACATATTATTTATTAGTATTGGACTATTAAAATAAAAATGGAACGAGCCCCGTATGAAAACAAAATAAGCAGGGTCCCCATAATAATAGTAATAATGTGATAGATCCGGGAAGACTGTTTAATAAATTCCATCGTCTTTCCAAAAGAATAATAAGCCGTTAGACGATATAGGCACGATTCTAAAATATACCTTCCCTAATATGAGTGCACATCTAATGTGACTCAAATCTTAAATCTCGACGAAGTCAAAACGTGTTAAAAGTCACAGGCGTACTGGTTGCGGTGTGACTCGAAATACGTTTTCGCGACGTCTCAAGTCATAAAATATTAAAAGCGAAACATTGCACACAATGTAAAAAGCATATAGTGAAATCAAGTAAAAATCAAAAATGACAGTTGAGCGACCGTGCTGAAACCACGGAATCCGGGAGTGCCTAACACCTTCTCCCGGGTTAACAGAATTCCTTATCCGGATTTCTTGTTGCGCGGGCTGTTAAACAGAGTCAACTTCCTCGGATTCGGGATTAACCGGTGACTTGGGACACCTTCATTTTCCCAAGTGGCAACTCTAAAATTTTAAATGAAATCCCGATCCGATTGTCCTTAAATTGGAAAAAACTCCTTCCTCGTTGTTATTATATCCCATCCCGGGTGTATTGATAATTAATGAGGTATACCTTGTTCCCATTTTCGGAAAAACTAAAAAAGGTAGTAAAAAGGGAGGTGTGACAGGTTGTACGCCAATTTGGTGGAGACATTGTTGGTCTGCTTTGGACATTGTCTCGCTATGGCAGAAGTCCTCGGAGTCGGAGTTGGCATCGAAGGTCGGTTCCTTTGGTTGGCGTTGGCTCGTTTTGGCCTTTTTCATATGCACTTGTGAAGTTGCTTCCGCCCCCTGGTATTCTCGAAGCTTGCTGATTTTATGGTGCTTGGCGGATCATGCCCTTAGCAGCTACTTATTCAGGGTATGGTAAAAATCGGGCATGGCGATTGATGAGATATGTGCTGCAAACTCGTGAAGGAGCTTTTATTGGGGCAAGACTGGCCTGTGCCTCTGGGGAGAGTACATCATCCGAGCCTGATATTTTTTTGGAGTGGCAGTTCCTTTAGGACAACAAGGGTTGGGCCACCAGGAGGGCGTTTGGTCATTGAGTAAGCTTCACCGGCTTCGGCATGATCCCTCTACATCTTGGATCTTTGAGCTTTGATCCAAGTGGATATGGCTGTGGAGCTATAGCTTGATTCTTCAAAGAGTTCAGATCGGGAACAGTCGGTGCCCAGACTGGCATAGCACAAAGCTTAACCGAGGATGGTGAAGGAGTGGTGATTTGTCGCAGATGATTTGAGCCATGTCGGAGCAGACCTTCGAATGGAGTGTTTGCTCGCATGGACTCATGCCGGGGGTACCGTTTTTATAGAAGGATTCACTTGAGCGAGGGTAGTCAAGCATGGTGCTCGACTCGTTTACTGTGATGTCTTGAAGAACGAGGCTAGGGCTGATAAGGCGCCATTTTTTGGAGCGTCGACCTTGCCACTTTGTATTTTGCTTCATACAGACTATGCTTGTAGATGGAGAGCGCATAATATATATATATATATATATATATATATATATAATGAGAGGAGTCATGAATTTTTACCTCTTTTGTATTACTTTCTAATCTGGAAAACTAGTTTTCGTGTTTCGGCGGGGCCCCCTTGGGTTCAGAACCGATCTGTTAGGCCAGGGAACTTTTGAGTGTGATTGCTGACGTGAGCAGGCGTCAGAACCTTCACGTTTTGTCCAGTTGTTTCAGGCCTTGAGTAGGGCTTTAGGCGAGCTTGCCTGTCATTCAGTCTTTTTGTGCGGTGCAGGTGAATGTCGACTGTCCTACTTTCTTGCCCTTAAGAATATTTTAATTCAGATTATCTTGGGTCGCTATGACCTTGCAAGTGGGTGGCTCGGAGGCTCACTTCATTTGGCGGTCATAGTTATTATGTCGTTCCCTTAGGCATACTGAAGTTTTGTGCTTATTGTGGGTCTAGTCTTCGAGTCACTTTGCAATTCGAGCTATAATTGACTCTTAAGCTCTTTCCTGCACCTACGGGCGGGCGATGGTAGCCTTCTTTCTCTCGGGTCAAAGTGAACTTATAGGCGGGTGACCTGGAGGCTCACTCAGCTGCGGTCGTGGCATTTATGACGTGCCCTATAGCTATGTTTTCAGTTTTCCTACAATGTATTAGATGTATTTATGCTACTGTATCATGAATACAGTAGCAAAACTCGGCGTGAAACAAGGGAGTACATCTAGGCTATTATTGTATTCGATTGTATTCACGATATGTATTTGTGAATACAGTAACGTAAATCTCGTAAATCATGGTCTATTCGGCTATTTTTAAACGGAAAGTTAATCAAATAACACAAATAGACTCCTAATATAACCCAACAAACTCAATTATAAATTAGAATACATAAATACATCTGAATATATAAATTATATTAGTTAAAAAATATATGAATATATTCATGGAATATAGCAAGTTAGTGAATACAATGAGATACATGGAATATAGTGAGATACGTTGAAATACAATAAAAACAGATAATGAATATAATGGAATACATAGAATACAATGAGATATATTGAAATACAATAAAAAAAGGTAACAGACTCTTCAAGTTGCTCAGCCTCAAATTCCACCGTCTTTGTTCAACAATATAATAACCCTAATGTCGTCTCGTCGATAGCAAATTTTGAACCTCCATTGTTAGCCACAATTTACCCTAAAAATTCCTTTCAAAAATACCCGTGCCATATGCAATATGAAGGTTAACGCCACGCCCATCAATGGTCTTATCGCTTTGCATTATGAGCTCCTGACATAATTTAAGGTCCCTTTTTTGCAAAAAATGATCCACAATGGCTCCTTTTGAATGATAGAGTGAGGGTTCCCAACATAGGGTTACTACAGTCGTCGGAACAGTTAGTGACGACATAGAATTGGCGGCTTTGCCGCCGATGGTCCCTTTACCAAAGCCCATTGCACAACCTGCTAAATTTTCATTGTTAGCCCTAATTTACCTTTCAGTAGCAGGCTTCGAACCTCCATCTTTCTCTCTAGGGCTTGATTTTGACATTGATTCAGAGCCCCATGCCACTGACAATGAAAATTTCGTTCAACAATGGAGATGAATAAGTGGAGAATCATGGTTGTATTCACGGAGAAAGACTGTTGTTGAGAGAGAGAGAGAGGGGGGACAGAGAAAATTCTGTAAGAATAAGAAAGAAAAATAATATAAAGCTTATTTTATAGCTTAAGGGCAGGAGATGATCATAAATAGATATTTGACTATAAAAATCAAAAGGTAAAATATAGTTTTTTAAAAGAATATTTATGTAAAATGAATAAGGTATCAACCTTTGCTACATGAAGTAAAAATTTCTTTTTTAATTTCACACGACAAAGACAAAAACCAAGCCCATATCGTCCAGATCTCTTGACCCCTATCAACTACGTCCAACCTTTTTTTTTTGGTTGAAAAGATAAGCATATTATAGATAGTTAAATATGTACATAAGAGTTTGTGGGATGCATATATTGCATCAGAGATACTACATCACTATTACTAATAACAAAAATACTACTACTAGTACTACCAGTAATTAACATAGAGTTTGATTTTAGTAGTCTTCTTCTTAACATTCCTTGCTGATCCCGCTGGTAAAAAGGTGCCACAAAAGAAGGAGGACTTAAAAAAAATACAAAACGAGCCTCCACATTTACTCCTCCATGCTTAGCTAGACAGTTTACCACATAGTTTTGTTCTATGAAGATGTTTTTTATCTTTGGATCATCCAACTCATGGAGTAAGAACCTACAATCATTGATTAAATTAGTATATTTGACAGTAGTGGTGGTACGCATACCAAGTATTGCAGTTGCATCTGTTTCAATGATCAGTAGTGTAAGTTTGTGCTGAACAACTAATTTTAGTCCCATTATAAGTCCTAGTAATTCTATCTGCACACTGGAGGCTGGAGCCATGTTGTGTGCGTCCTGCGAACCCTATAATCCATTTGCTATGCTGATTTCTAAAACATCTACCTTTACCACATTTATTTTGGTTAATAGATGTAGAGCCGTCTATATTTAACTTGAAACCCTGATGCCATTTAATATGTACACGATATTTACACATTATATGTGTTTGTTTTTTTCAATATATCAATTATAAGGATTAAATTTTTAAAATTTTAATTAAAACTTTTTTTTTAAAGTAACTTTTAAATTTAAGCGGCGTTTGTTTGCAAAAATCATTGGTTTACAAATTTCTCTGTTTTTCTTTAAATTAAAAACTAAGTATGCCAAATCATTAAAGCAAGTATTTAATAGTTGTATTTCATATTTACACAACACACACCTACTTGAGTAATATGAGACGGTAGGAAATACGTCTAATAAATTTTTCCGAATCTAAAAAATTATAGGTACCACCTTATTAAGAACCAATTCAAATTGAACTTTAACTTATCGTAAGGTTCATAACAATACATAACGGGAAAAAGAAATTTAAAAAATAAAATAATTTTCTCCAGCTAAACACCATTAAAGAAAAGTATTTCATTGCTTTATTTTTATTTTTGAACATCTGAAATATTGATAAAACTTTTCTCTAATGTCACTTGGTTGAAACTAATTGTCGAGATTTCTTTTTTCAAAATCTGAAAATTATTTTCAGAAGAAGTTCTAATTCTATCACCTCCAAAATATAATAGTAGTAATTAAATTTAGAGTTATTTTAATTATTTAATTTAGTTTGGTGGAAAAGGCAAAAATATCTCTTTCCCTGCTCATCTGCACTCGACCCTTGGTCGTCCAATTCCAACCCCACCCTCCACGTGACGCTACAAACCACACCCCGACCTTACTCCTGGTGACTGTGTACTCTTCCTACCTCCAAAAAAGCTCTTCTGAATCGTCAATGGAAGATTCTCAGTCTCAGTCTCAGTCTCAGTCTCAGTCTCACTACTCTCACCAGTACAGCCACTCATCTCCACTACCCTCCATCAACGAGTCTTCGGAGCAGCAACTCAAAATCTCAAGCTGCGATGCTTCCGCCGTTGGATCGAACAGCAGTAGAGGTGCTAAATATAAGCTCATGTCCCCTGCTAAGCTCCCGATCTCTCGTTCCGCATGTATCACTATCCCTCCTGGTCTCAGTCCTTCTTCCTTTCTCGAATCTCCCGTCCTCCTTTCTAATATCAAAGTTAGTTCTCTTTTATTTTAAACCGTTGTTGAAGAAATTTATTCTTGCGGTTAATATTCTAACAATTTCAATTCAGATTCCGGATCCGATACCCTAATTAGATGCTTTTTACTTAATATAGTTGTGCTATGTTCAATTTGAGTGAAATGCTAACCTAAATATTCGATTTCCTTATTTTATTGCATCATTAGTTTAAGTTTTAGATAGTGCTTTATTCACCTAATAATAATATTCTGAAGAGTGGAGGACCGGAAGAATTTACTGATGTGATTTAAAGTACATTTGGAATTAGTATATATTAGATGTTTGGTTGTTTTCATTACATTGCAATTTGTTCGCTTGATTCTTTTTTTCTCACATGAGTGCTATTTTTTTCTATGATTTGCACACACCTCGAATATTCTACTACGTACTACCTCGAATGGTTGTACCAAATAACTTTTGCCACCAATGCATAGGAAGATAGGAGAATCACCTAGTATTTTTTTGCCTTCCATTAAGAATCGAACCTTAGACCCCGTGGTTCTTTTCCTGTGCAACTTTGGGGAATATGTATTAATATATGCTTACATATGTCTATATGGATCTTGTGCTATTTGCAACCGTTGGTTCTGATGCTTACTTTATGGGAAGTTGATAGAATTATTCCTCTAGATTTTTTGTAGAATATATATTCTTTCTTCCTCTCTATATTTAGCCGTCAGTTTTGTTGCTTCACATGTTGAACCTTCCTTTTGGCAAGGTGCTCAACTCACTACTAAGTTGTTCTGTAGAGAAAAATTATAGTAGTATTGTGAATGTGACCGTAATAATGACACCAGAGAGTTTTCTGCTTTTTTTTTATTCTAACCGGTAAGATTATTATAAGCATGCCAGTTGTATGTGTCATTTAAGCCGTATATGGAAAGGTTCCACTTTATTGACCGGTAATGAATAACTTTGAAACTATTATAAGTAGCATCTATCTTTCTTGAAAGTATCTTCACCCAAATTGATAAAGTTACATCGCAAAGAGATAGAAAGGATTTATCTCCCCATAAAGAAGCAGGAAGCTGAGAGAAAAACGGGGCATTTTTTTTATCACTTTGGTTATCTTATGTTCAGATGCTATTTCAATTGAGAAAGAAATCGACGAATAGTAATTTCACTTATAACCTGCAGGCTGAGCCGTCCCCGACCACAGGTTCCTTCTCCAAGTTTCAACTAATGCAAGGCTCTAGCGGGAGTGCTGCCTTTTCATTTATGAGAAGCCGTTCCACTGGAAATGCATATGGTGAAACGTCCGGCGAATTTGAGTTTAAATTTGCTGTTGGATCTAGTTCTACATCAGGATCACCGGCAGCTGCGGTAATCCCCTTATGACTGTTATCTTTGGCATTATTGGAAATAAATCACCTAATTCTTATTCAAAGCCTAAGTGTGTGAAGAAGATTAGACACAAGGAAATAGAGGAAGAGCACTATTGAATATTACTCCCTACCCTCCATCCCATTTTTATAGGATGCAGTTTGATTGGGCACATAGTTTTAGAAAGGAAGAAAGACTTTTGAAACTTGTGGTGTAAAACAAGTCATAGGTATTTGTGTGGCTATAAATCATCTTATCAAGGGTATAATGAGAAATTTTACGTTAAATTGTCTCTAAATATAGATAGATATTATTCTTTTTATCAGTACATGAATTGGGATAGACGGAGTAGTTATTTCTCTCCCAACCTTTAAAACTTATCTATTGCCAAAGTCCACTTCATAAATTGAACAGTGCTTGATTCAGATATTGCTTTAATAATCTGGCATGGTGTTCTTGTAATTCTCTCTCCCAGCTACAACATCTCATTGGTGAAAGGATTGAAACATAATTCTTTGCACTTAATGCCTGTTGTATGCTTTTAATTATGACATGATATGTAAGGGCAACTCGGTGCGCAAAGCATCCCGTGTTCACAGGGTCCGGGCAATGGCCGCACTCCAAGGTGTGATGTAGACAGCTATCCTAATGCAAGCATTAGGGTAGAAAAACATATTTTTATAATGATATGGCAGTCAAAGAAATTCTGTTGGTCTTCTTACATATGATTTTTATCGCATTTGACCTTATAAAAAGATGAATTTCGTCACATATGAATTACAAATATACAACAGGCATTTAATGTAAAGAATGCTGTCTAGTTCTTTCGCCAATGAGACTCTGCAAGTGAGAGAGACAAATTCTTGCATATGATTATCACATAATTGCTTTGTAACCAAAGTTGTAGGAATAGGTGGCTTCTGTTGGTTAATTCACTTTAACATAAGCATAGAGCAGTACAACGATAGCATCTCTTTTGTTACTGTTTCAAGACCCTTAAATGAATTAGTTTTGAAGATTGGCTTCATGAAAAATGAAATACAGCTTTTAAGTCCAGGCAAAAGGTGTTAACTTATTGCCAGAAAAATGATGATTCATGATTGATTTGCCCATGTATTTGGTTTGCATATCTGTTGCCAGTTCCTCTTCTCCGTTTTATTTATTTTCTCCTGCAGTTGTGTGCGTGTGGATAAAATGCTCAAACTTGACCGATACTTGGGATTTGGAAGCAGTTCCCTTTTTTCTACATTTTATGGATTTAATGGCGGAGAGTCCAACTGGGGATGGAATTATTCCATGCATATCTTTGATTTCTTTTGCCCCTTCGATTTAGTTTTTTCTTCCTTTAGAACCTCAAGCTACATGTGAACCTCATCATTAAGCAAGTTGAATCTAGTTAGTTCCTAATACACTGTTGTAATGAAGACCTTTGCAGGTTTGAACCAACAGCAAAGTGAACCACTGAATCAAATTCAAGATCGATGTCTTTCTCAGTCATTTGCACCTTCAGCTCTTGTTAAAAGTGAGATGCCTAATTCAAAAGAAGCGAGTCTACCTGCACCTGTTAGTTTAGATGCCTCGTCCATTAGTACTGCCGTTGCTGATGCTGCTGCAATTGATAATGAGGAAATAAGTCAGAGAGGTCACTCAAATCCAAGCTCGCAGGGGTCACATGCTGATAATAGAGATGTATCATCGATAACAGCTGAGAGATCATCAGATGATGGGTATAACTGGAGAAAGTATGGCCAGAAACTTGTTAAAGGTAGTGAATTCCCAAGGAGCTACTACAAATGTACATACCCAAACTGTGAAGTTAAAAAGATATTTGAGCGCTCTCCTGAAGGACAAATAACAGAGATTGTCTATAAAGGTTCACATGATCATCCTAAACCTCAACCCAGCCGTAGGTTTACACCTGGTGCTCTTACGTCCATCCAGGAAGACAGAAGTGAGAAAGAAGCATCCTTCACTGGTCAAGAAGGTAAAGTGAATAGCTAATTTAAGGGTTTTTTTCCTTCAACAAATGCATGACATGGTAGTTTTTATTGAAGCTTCCTTAATCTCATATGGAGTTATTCCTCTCTTGGTTTATCTTTCTTGAAGACAAATTCAACACTAATGCCTACGCCAGTAACATTGAACCCAGTAGTACTCCAGTATCGCCTCGACTAGCAGACGATGATGGTCTTGAAGGTACAGTCTCTCAGTTGCAGAGTGCTAATGATCAGCTGGATGAGGATGATCCATTTGCAAAAAGAAGGTAAATACTAAGGGAAGGCCCTAAAGTTATTTCTATTATGTAATTTGATTTTGACAATTGAGTCTTTAAGCAGGAAAATGGATGGCGGGATGGATATTACACCGGTTGTTAAGCCTATCCGTGAACCACGCGTTGTTGTTCAAACTGTGAGTGAAGTTGATATATTGGATGACGGATACAGGTGGCGGAAATATGGTCAAAAGGTGGTCCGTGGAAATCCTAATCCCAGGTACGAAAAGCATTCACTGCGACCCCCTTTTATGAGGAGGCACCCCTTCTCTCGAAGTTACGGGGCTATTTTGCCAAATTCCTTAGAGAGAGTTGTCTCGTGCCCCTAGGTATTCCCTACCTACAAACCTGTGTGTCAGTTTCGCGTACCCTCTTGCTCAAAGTCATTCTAGCTCTGTGGCGTGTAATGCTAATTGTCTGAAGTTCATGGTGGTTAAGACTTAACAGGTTGTTTTACGGTCCAAATAGATTAATTCCTTTTTTGGGGGAGTTTCCCATAATGTTCTCAGCCATTTTTCTAGTCGACTCAAGAGATTTCAATTATTTTGGCAAGATGAGATGTAGTGGTGATATTTAATTGAACTGGGAAAGTAATTGACAATCCCAGAGAGCCATAGCAGGAAATATCTTAAGAAGTCATCTGTTATAGCAGAAAGCCATGGGTCTGTGCATAATCAACTTAGAATGATAAGCCATTTTCAGCTAATTAGACTTTCTTTAAATGAAATCTTAGATGATTGCGTACTGACTGTTGAGAAGTGATTTGAAATCATTTATATGTCATTTATTGTTGCATGGTAGCCGAGTACATAAATCAAATAAAATTTATCATGTGAAATAAATAACTTTAGCTCTCCACCGCTTCCTCCGCCCATCTATCAGTGACTCTGCTGACCAACGTCGACCCCGTCTCCACCTATGTTTTTTGTGATATATTCTGTTATATTATTTACGCTCTCAGTCCTTTTCCATTAGATTTGTTTTTGGTCTCAAATCCTCTCCTATTTATGTGTATTGTGGTGTTACTAATACGTATAACAATTGGTAGCGGGAATAATAGAATGATGGAGATGATTCTATTTAATGTAGCTCTTTTTCCTTTTTAGTCTTCCAAAGAAAATCACACCTTTAAAAGTTCTTTATTTTTAACTTCCATTTTACCGAGAGGCGGATCCAGGAGTAATGTTCCGAAAGTCTTTTTTTAATTCCGTGCCCAGTCAAACACCGGATATAAAGTGATCCAGCTGGAGTTGTTAGTTTATTCATAAAGTTAGACTAACAAAGTTGCAAATAAGTATAAAAGTGTTAGACCTTTTTTTTTTGGTGAGAAAATGGTAAGGTGATAGTTTTTCCTTTTCTGACAAGTATGGTTAGAGAATGCACTTCGTAGTCTAACTTCACAGGTTTGCACGATGAACCTCCTGTCTAACGTCAATCCACCCCTTTATCGCATGAATCAAAGCTGAAACAATAAATAGTAATCCCCTCTTAATTAGCACCAAAAGATGTGGTCTAGTGGTCAATGAAGTGGGTTAGAACCATGATGTTTCAGGTTCAATTCCCAATAGAGACAAAAAACACTGTGATTTCTTCCTATTTGTACAACCCTTGATAGATAGAATTACCTTGTACCTATTGTTGGTGGGGGTAGCAGGTATCCTATGAAGTTAGTCAAGGTGCGCACGAGGTAGCCCGAATACTTTGTCAAATCTCTGATGAACTTTTGAATATCCTTGCGTGAAGGACCCAGTGATGTTTTAATTAATTTGGCGTACTTTATGTTCGGAGGTGAAAGAACCTACATTTGTTGACCTCTCTTTCAATTTTTCTTGTTTATGGAGGGAGGGTGATCATTAGTTATCATTTTAGCAAAAGTAAATGGTTAGTTTACCTTTAAACCTGCAAAGTCTACATCCAAAATTCAATGGACCGTGTTTTTCTTTTCTTCACTCTAGCGATAAGTTTCTTATCTTTTCTAAAGGTATTCGTATGAATGTGATGCAGGAGTTATTACAAGTGCACCAATACTGGATGCCCTGTCAGGAAACATGTGGAGAGGGCATCCCATGATCCCAAAGCTGTAATTACTACCTATGAGGGGAAACACAATCACGATGTACCAACAGCTAGGAATAATAGCCATGAAATGACAGGATCGGCGCCTGTAACTGGAAGTTCACGGGTCAGGGTAGAAGAGAATGGCTCAATTAGCTTGGATCTCGGTGTTGGCATAGGATATGGTATGGAGAATAGGAGCAACGGACAACTTCAAAAACTGCCTGCAGAAAATGTACGTAACCAAGTTCAGGTTTCAAGTTCTAGTATGATGGCAGTACAACCAGCTGCTGTTGCAGCATGCTATGGCATGGTAAATGGTGGCATGAGTCGATTTGGACCTATAGATAATCGTATTCAGGGCACGGGCTTTGATTCTTTGCCCTTGCAACCTTCTACTCAATGTCCTCAAAACTATGGAAGGATAATTTTGGGCCCATGATTGTTTCCGCCTTCAAGCAAAAGCTTAAAAATAAGAAGCCTCATCCATTTTCTTTTTCTGCTTCTTGGTGGATTACAGAGGGCTAATCTCTTTGGAGTAACACTCAGCTTCAGATTTGAGAACCTAGGAGTTGTATGATACAGCTTCACCGAGTGTTCATTGTGTAATTAGCTTGTTATATGCTACCATTTGTAACAGTTATCGATATCTGAGCAAATGTGAACGTCAATATGTTCGCCAAATAGTAGACAGATTTTGTTTGGCCTGGGTGTGAGGAACGGGGAAGTAATGGGCTTCGTTTAGTGATTTTAAATAGTTGAATATGTTGTATTTTATGTATTATGGAATTACACACGTGACAAATGTATTTTCCCAATATAATGAGGTACAAATAGGATGGAAATGAATTTTTGTACTTCGCCGTTGCTGCCCTTTTACGTCATTATTTGTAATGATTGCAGGACACGCAGGTAATTGTTGAGCACAATCATGCAAGGTTTCTGGTAAAATTACATTATTTTAACCTATATACACGGCTAGTGTTGTTTCTTTTAACTACTGGTGTAATTTAACTTCTTGTAATGGATTTGTTGTCTTATACTCCTTCCGTTTCAATTTATGTGAACCCATTTGACTGGGCACGGAGTTTAAGAAAATAGAGAAGACTTTTGATCTTGTGGTGTAAAATGAGGCATCTTTATTTTGTGTGGCTATAAATCATTGCATAAAGGTAAATTGTTTCCAAATAAGGAAAGGGGTCATTCTTTTTGGCACGGACTAAAAAGGAAATATGTTCACATAAATTGAAACGGAGGGAGTATGAATTAACTGTAATTTCATTTTAGGTGATTCGATAATGTAAAAATGTATCTGGCCTAGGATGAAGTATGAGTGTTGTTCGTTACCTCACAACAATGTTGAAAAGTTTTTTATGGATATAAATGCATTCGCTGAACCAAAGCAATCATTCACTAAAAGTAGTGATATTAGAGACAACTCGGTTTCACTAGTGTACTCAATTTAAACCCATCAGAAGATACCAGATAGTATAATTTTTTAAGGAGATTGAAATTGGGTCATGGACCACTTCCTATCAAAATCAAGTGACAACAAATTATATACCCCAGCCTGAGCCTAGCCAGTAAATTCCTCATGTTATTTGTTTGAAAGTGGAAAGGAATACTACTTCCAACTGGAGCTTTTAATGCGTAAGTACAAAACCCTTAAATTCAATTGGATGAATCCGTCAGTAACGTGGTCTGTACTATTTCCACTAAACTGCTACCCTCATACTTCATCCTTGACAAAGCTCATGGATACTAGATTCTACATGTATTATTCTTCTACAATACTACCTTATTTTTAAGCTCTATGAACAAAATACTACGACTAAGTTAAAGCATGCATGCATGAAGCTCTAAACGTGCTTTTTTTTTTTTTTTTAAATTCTACTTAATTATAGTAACAGGAAAAATTGATAGGAAGATATAAATAGAATGCATGCTATGTGGATGTCAGTGACGGAAACTATCAAATGTGGCAGTAAGCTGATAGATGTTTGGCCACAACAACAGAAACCAGTCAAGCGCAAGTGCAATCGCACAAGTTCTGAGAAGAAGACACATTATTATGAGGTCACTCCTAGAGAAAATCCAGCATTCAACTCTACTTTTCAGCACAAGTACCCCCAGCGGAGATGGTTTTACGGTAAAGTTTCTAAGGTTTTAATTATATTGCGTAACATCGTTTCCCATATTAATTATCAGTTAATTCTTATCAAAAGATTTAATTTACTTGTAAAAAGTTTATCATAAATAATGCATAGAATTTAAACTCAAGTATCACAATTCATTCCCTCTAATTTCTTGTTTTGTTTCATTTGCCGTTCCATTTAATTTCTTGCGTCGTTTGTAAACTGGATTACAAAGGGTGCACTTGTCTCCTCAGAAATAAGGACGACCATAAACACAAAGGTGCATTTCCTACTTGCACAACTATTACTCAAGGCTTGATGTAAGGAATGTGATAAAAGAATTCCCTATCTCAAGATTGTTTGTTTTTATGGATCATGAGATGTTGGAGAGGTTCACACATCCATTTTACATTCCACCACTTCTTTCCTCCTCTTTTTACATCTAGTGGTAATGTCTTGTGTCTTACTACTATTTTATTACTGTTTTATTTTTCACAGCGCCTGGTCTATACACCATCTATCGTTTTTCCTTTGCATCAACTTTCTCATTTTCATGATGTTATTTTTCCTATGTTTTCTATTGGAGGTATTGATATTATGTCTTTGTGTTTTCGTCTTTTTTAATTAACCGAGGGTCTTTCGGAAACAACCTCCCTACCTCCTTGGGTAGGGGGTAAGATTTGCGTACACACTACCATACCCAAACCCCACTAGTAAGATTTTACTGGATCGTTATTGTTGTTGTTGCTTGTTTTTTTTTTTTTGTTGGGGGGGGGGGGGTCATTTTATTAGACTAAGAGTGCGTATATATATGAGATGACAAAAGTCATTTTCCAAGATAATGTTTTCCTGAAAATTTTCTTTCAAGCAGAATATTTTATGGTGGGTTAGCTAGTGAGTGAAAAATATTTTTTGAAAAAATATATAAAAAATTAATATAATAATTTTACAAAACTCAACGGTGATTGATGAAAGTTTTTAGCACTAAAGGTTAAAAATAATAATAATAATGTCAAAACGCTAGTTGGAGCAAGTAATATATAATTAAAGTTGAAGGTAGTCGATGGAAAATGAGTTCCGTCCATAACTGAGGGAAGTTGTCTTCAAACATTTTCATGGAGAACAATATCTGGTAGTTAAATACGAAATAATGACTTCTCTACGAGAAAAAAAAAATTCCTGAAAAATAAGTTCCATCGTATCAAACATGGAGCAAATTTTAGGTTTTCAAAACCCGAACAAAATCTAGAGTATTGTTCCAAAACCTTTTAACCAGACTTTAGGTGTCTCTAGTATTATATATTCCGTCCCATAATGCATTGTTTACTTGTGATGTAATGTTACGTTTGTGGCTAAACAGAACTGGAGATTGGAGATCCATCTAGGAATGTTATCGAGAAGATTTTCAGAGCAGCGTCAACAAATCCATCAAAGCAAAGTCGGAAAATAAAGAAAGTTCTAAGAGTGAGCAATACAGCAAATATCTTAGAGAAATTCGAGAAATATAGAGAAACTGTGAAGAGAAGGTCCTTTGAGCACAAGCATAATAATAATAATAATATGCACCCAAGAAGCATAGTTGATGGAAATGAATTGTTGCAGTTCCATGTCACAACAATGACTTGTTACAGTGGTAAAAATAAAATAATTTCTGAGATTTGTAAAGATCCCAGCTGCTGTGTCTGTAGGCTACTTCAATCCGGTTTCACAAATTCAAGAGATGGAATTCAACTAAGCACAAGCAGTGATGTCCCGTGCCAGCACGCGAGTCGAAAGAATGTCAAGAGAGCTGTCATAGTTTGCAGGATAATTGCTGGTAGGGTAGTAGACAAAGATGATATCAACCTTGAGGAAGAGTATGATTCAGTTGCAAGTGGACTTCATCTCAGGTCACAGTGCTTGATTGTAAAAGATTCAAGTGCTGTACTCCCCTGCTTTATCATAGTTTTAAATTGAATACATAATTTACCATTCAAATTTGATAACTTCAACTTTCAAGAATTTTACCACTCAACTCATTGTGCCTCTGAATCAAGGTTTAGAATTTAATATTTATTATAAGTTTTAGTTGTTTTGCACGCATATAAATATATGTATTTAGGTTAGTGTTGAAATTATTAGGTTCAACTGAATCCGCCGAATAAAGCTCCATCATTTGTCTGTACTTTCACATTTTCCTTGAATCACATTGAGTAGACATAATTTCTCTTTACACGATAGAATATAAATGAATGAGTATGATGATGACTAATTGCAAAACAGAGTTTTTCGATTTTGATAACTTCCGAGATCAATTCCAGCATGCCTACATCTGATTACTAAATTGAACATAAAGTTCTCCGAGCCCCAATTTTTATCATTTGGTTCTGAGAATTTTCTCGAACTCGGGTAGACCTTGGGCTTAGTAGTCGAGTAACTACTTGCTCGAACTCGAAATGAAAATAGCCCTTAGGCTTTATAGTCAAGTGAGCATTTGCTCGAACTCGAAGTAAAGTTAGCCCTTAGACTTTTTATATTGGCCCTTAGTCTCTTTTAGATCGGCCCTTAGGCTCTTTAAGTTGGGCCAATTCGACCTCTAAGACGGCTATTATTTTTCCTTTTTTTCGGCTAAAAGACTTAGTGAAAATTCCTTATGCCTTAGCATGTGTTTTTTGTATCCGTCGAATTTTCTGAGGGTTCAATCGATAAGAACCCATTCGTGTTATTACCTCTTGAGGATTTTTTGAAGGCTGATACTATTGAGAAGGCTGATTTTATCGAAGCCCTTTTTACTTTTTCCGAGGGTAGACGAGTTTAACCATTTTTTTGAAGTATTTGAAGTCCTTTAATTTATGGAGGAAGTCGGACATCTTCGAGCCGCATTATTTCGGGCGTAGCCTTTTACATGACCGTAGTCTTTAATATAACCATAGTTTTAATATAGTCGTAGCTTTTAATATGGCTGTATCCTTTAATATGGCCGTAGCCTTCGGGTATGTCTCTTGGACTTGTTTCCCCGATAGCCTCTCGAACTTGTCCAAAAGGTTAGTCGCCGCGTATGATGGTTTTGGCATGTGCATCGTGGGTGCCTCTTTGAGGTCTTATGATTTCGAAGTTGGATATATCGATTAGGTAGTCCCTGAGTGTTCGAGGTATGCTCACACTTGGGTTAAGATATCCCTTGGGATTTTATGATTGAGTGAGGATTTCTCGAACTCGAAGTAAAGTTAGCCCTTAGGCTTCGTAGATTGTCCCCGAATGAGAGTTTGCTCGAACTTGACTTAAGATATCCCTTGGGATTTTGTATTTGTTATAGATTTCAGACGCTCTCGATCCGTGTTAACTTGGCCGTAGCCTTTTTAGTTCTGAACTTGACCTTTGGGCTTATCTTCCGTTTCACTTCGGTTGAGTGGGGTGGAAGTGGCCTGAAAAATCGAGGATCGCCTTTAAGGTCTTATGGTATCGAAATATTAGCAGTTTGAACTTTCGTTGTGATCGACCCGTAAGTCTGTTTACACAATAAATCAAGAGTATGAAATAGAAAATATTTCTAGAAGCATGAGATATCGGCAAGGAAAAATACTTCTCTCAATATATCATTATACATGCGCGCATGTTTGATGTTAGGGTTCGAGTAACCTATATGGGCACGACTAATATGACGGTTTGACCCTTACAACATTTTCCTAGCGAGGCCCTATTGTCATGAAGTAACTTCCTTACAACAAAGAGGACATTCGAGCGTAACGTCTCCTAGATCTCGAGGCTTTATCTCAGAGAACCTCGGATACCGTTGGATTGCCTAAATCAGCACGAACAATGGTTGCCTAGTTAAAAACATTGTCGGAAAAACCCATTTAGGGCAAAACCGGTCCAAGGGAAAAATAGTGCAACGCGTGCTTTAAGATTCAAAGCTTCATGCCAATCATTGTCGATAGCCAAGTGTTAGTAAAAAAAATAGAGAGAATCAGAATGGGGTTGTACATTTATTCAAATAATGTGATCTTCCTCAGCATCATGCCCTCGTGAATTTTGACCTCGGCCATTTATCCTCTCATTTGTGCAAAGCTTCGCCCAGACCCGCTGCCTCCATGGTCTTCGTTGTACAGTTGGGATCGATCTCTATTCGACCTCGGCTCTCGATCTATGTCCCTTTGATCTTACCCATGGGCCTGCTAGGATAAACAGACCCTGAAGGAGTCCCGAGTTGATCATCTTCGACTGATACCGATTATGTACATTGGCCCAAGTGACAATCGGGTGCTCGAGCAAAATTTGCTTCAATTGATGTAAAACTATAAAACTTCGAGTGTTGAGACCTCGAGTGAAAGCTTGAACGGCCTGGTCATTAGTGACTGGAGGAAAATCCATTCTTTCTGCTTGGAACCGAGATACAAATTTTCTGAGCATCTCGTTTTCTTTCTGCCTTACCTTGAAAAGGTCAAACTTCCTCGTTGCAATTTTAGTGGCTCCGACGCGTGCTTTTACAAAAGAATCAGTAAGCATGACAAACGAATCAATAGAATTAGGGAGTAAGTTATGATACCATATCTAGGCACCCTTGGACAGAATCTCCCCAAATTTCTTCAACAATACAGATTTAATTTCGTCATCTTCCAAGTTATTTCCTTTGGTGGCACACGTATACGAGGTGACGTGTTCATTCGGATCAGTCGTCCTATTATACTTGAGAATCTCGGGCATACAAAACTTCTTGGGTATTGGCTTCGGAGACGCACTAAGGGGGAGGGTCTTTGCACAAACTTTTTAGAATCTAGTCCTTCTAAGATCGGGGGTGTCCCCGGTATTTGATCAACACAGTAGATATAAACCTCCACTTTTTGGTCAATACCCTCGATCTTCATTTCCCCAGAGTCGATTCTCTTGGTGAGTTACGCAAGCATCCTCATAACTGTGTGGTCAATCCCTGAGCCATTACCGTTTGATCCCTCTAGCACCGGCTCAGTACGTCAAGTGTTCTCTGGTTTGACCACACTTGGATTTTTATTCTGACTTGGAAGTTGAGCGATGGCAATTTGTTGAGCTTGTAGCATCTAGAATATTGTTTGAAGGCTGATTCCCCTGCCTCTTATACCCTATGTTCCTTGGCCACCAGTCTGACTTCCATGCGTACACTTCCCCCGGGTTCTGCGCCTAAGTCCGCATTTAAAGGAATGTGCGAAAGCATCGACTGGTTCCATAATTGGCACTTTTCCAGGGTTAATCGATGGTACACTGGCTCCCGGAGCAGGTACATTTTTATTTTCCCCGTGGAATCCAAGACCGTCATTGCCGTGCACGTGAGCGTTTTGCGAGTTTGACATGTTTTAACCCGAAAACAAAGAATCTTTGACAAGAACAAGTGTAAAATAATGTGTGTTATTAGAATCTGTTAAAGGAAACGTAAGAGAAAGAACACAAAATTTAACGTGGTTCGGATCAAAATTATCCTACGTCCACTAGAGAACAATTACCTTTCTATTATTTACAAAGGAAGGGGAGATTTCCCAATTACACTTAAGAGAATTTCTCTCTTAACTCTCTACTCACAATAATATATTGTATTGGCTTTGGGATAGTTTCTACAAATGAAAGAGTGCATATATTTATAGGGGGTAATGACCTCCTCTTGATGTCTTTGGTAACATCAAACTACCTCCTCTTGATGTTATGGGCGACATCAAAGGAGGAAGCTTCCTCCTAGTATTCATGCCAACTCTTTCCACCAACTCTTCCAATTGGCATGCCATTGTTAACTAAACATAAACCAATATTTTCATCTCTACCTTGGTTTGCATTTCGTGCGTGCGTGTGAACAACTCTGGCCAAAACTTCTAAGCTTACTGGGCAATTCCGTTGTAAGAAACAAGAAGAATCAAACCATGGTTGAACATACTGCCTCCACATAACAATTGTTCTCTTCGGAGCTGCATCAACTGATGCACACCCCCGCCAAGTCTTTGTAGTGTGCAAACTTAGCGAGCGGGACTATCTTAGTCAACATATTTGCAGCATTATCGTGTGTGATAACCTTCACGACCTTGATAGTTCCCTCTTCAACAACATCTCGAAGGAAATGAAATCTGACATCAATGTGTTTAGTGCGCTCATAAAATCTTTGATTTTTCATTAGATGAATAGCACTCTGACTATCATATCTAAGAGTTGATTCCAGCTGAACCAAACTCAATTCCACTACTAAACCTTTTAACCAGATAGTTTCCTTCACTGCCTCAGCTGCTGCCATGTATTCTGCTTCTGTCGTAGACAAAGCGACAATCGACTGTAGAGCCGACTTCCAACTAATGGCACTGCCAATAAGGGTAAAGATGTATCTAGTTGTGGACCTTCTTCTATCAAGATCTCCTGCATAGTCAGAATCCACATAACCGAGAATTGAAATACCTCCACCCCTTTTTTGAAAGGTTAGACCAACATCAGAAGCTCCTTTGAGATATCTCAATATCCACTTGACAGCTTTCCAATGCCTCTTTCCTGGGATGGACATGTATCTACTTACCACACTTACAGATTTAATAATATCTGGACGTGTGCATACCATAGCATACATAATGCTACCAACTGCACGGGCATAAGGAATCTTTGACATATGGTCCACCTCATCCTCGGACTGAGGCATTTGTAACTCTGAAAGTTTAAAATGGGGAGCTAATAGTATACTTATAGGCATGCACGCATGCATATTGAATCTCTCTAGAATCCTTTCAATATACCTCTTATGAGAAAGATGTACAACACTGTCTTCTCTTTAAATCTCCATACCAAGGATTTTCTTTGCAGCTCCTAAATCCTTCATGTTAAATTCCTTACTCAATAGCTTCTTCAAAGCATTTATCTCTGTAATGTTGATAGCAGCAATAAACATATCATCAACATAAAACAATAAATAAATCATTGAGTTACCAGACATCTTCTTGTGATACACAAAGCTATCAAATGCACTCATTGAGAATTCATGTGTAGTCATGAATGCATCAAACCTTTTATACCACTGTCTAGGGGATTGTTTCAAACCATACAAAGACTTCTTTAGTTGGCATACGTGATCTTTTTTTCCATCAGCTAGAAAACCTTCAGGCTGATCCATATAGATTATCTCTTCTAGATTACCATGTAAGAAAGTAGTTTTGACATCAAGCTGTTGAAGCTCCAAGTCAAATTGTGCAACCAATGCTAGTAGCACGCGAATTGAGCTATGCTTCACGACTGGAGAGAAAATTTCATTGTAGTCAATTCCCTTCTTCTGACTGAAACTTTTTGCGACCAATCTCGCCTTAAACCTAGCATCTTCCACTTCAGGAATTCCTTCTTTCTTTCTGTAGATCCACTTGCATCCAACTGTCCTCTTCCCCTTTTGTCTTTTCACTAAGACCCATGTATGATTCTTGTGAAGAGACTCCATCTCTTCCGTCATGGCTAACCTCCATTTTGCAACATCCTTGCAAGAAGTTGCTTCAATATACGAGGAGGGCTTCGGGTCCTTAATCTCTTCTTGTGCAGCTACGAACGCATATGCAATCAAGTTTGCTTGATTTATAAGGCATTCCGGTTCTCGTGTCTGCCTCTTCTCCCTCCCTTTTGCAATTGTGTATGGTTCATTGACAGCAAGTTCTTCAAGATCTACATCTTCTGACTCATCTTTAACCTGAGTCTCTTGATCCTTTTCCTTGGCAAGCTCCACCGGAGGCTCCACCTGCTCATTGTTCTTATTTCCTGAAAACTCCACGGAAACTTTATGGGTATCAAGCATAGAGGATTCATCGAAGGTGAAATTTCTACTAACTATAAATTTAAGCAAAGACAAACACCAAAGTTTGTACTCTTTTACTCCATCCACATACCCTACTAATATGGCCTTTTTAGCCCTTGGTTCAAGCTTTCCTTTATTAACATGATAATAAGATGGACACCCAAATACTCGTAAGTAAGAATAGTTCGAGGGTTCACCTGACCATACCTCATTTGGAGTCTTAAAGTCAATTGCCGATGCTGGAGATCGATTGACAATATGAGTAGCAGTGTGAACTGCTTTAGCCCAAATACTTTGGACATTTTGCCATGTATGAGCATACAACGAGCCTTTTCAAGAAGAGTTCTGTTCATTCTCTCGGCAAATCCATTCTGTTGTGGGGTATGCCTGACAGCCCTATGTCTTGAGATCCCATAAACCTTGCATAATTTATTAAACTCTTCATTGCAAAACTTCAAGCCATTGTTTGTGCGAAGATACTTGATTTTTCGCTCCATTTGATTTTCAACCAAAATCTTCCACTCTTTAAATGCTTCAAAAGCATCACTTTTTGCCTTTAAAAAATGCACCCAAACCTTTCGTGAGAAATCATCAATAAAAGTGAGAAGATACCTCTTTCCGCCCTTCGATGGAAGTTTAGAGGGACCCCATAAATCCGAATGGATGTAGTCTAGCACTCCTCTTGTCTTGTGTTTGCCAGTGCTGAAGTTGACCTTCTTCTGCTTCCCTAGAACACAATGCTCACAGAAGTCAAGTGTGCTGATCTTCTCACCTTCCAAAAGGTTACGATTGCCCAACATCTCCAGTCCACGTGCGCTCATATGACCCAGTCTCATGTGACATAGTCTTGCCTTGTCATCTTTAGATAACTGCATTGTAGATGCATTTGTAGAGCCAACAATGGTGCTTCCGGCTAATGTGTAAAGGCCGTTCTCTAGCTTGTCTTTCAGCATAACTAAAGAACCTTTAGTCACATTCATAGTTCCCGCTTCGCTCATGTACCTGGAGCCTTGTTCATCCAGAGTACCCAAGGAGATAAAATTCTTCTTCAGATCAGGAACATGACGGACTTGTGTGATAGTCCTCACGACTCCATCAAGGCAGCGAACTCGAACTGAGCTAATGCCAACTATTGCACAAGTTGCATTATTGCCCATTACTACAGTTCCTCCACTTTTCTCATAGCTGCTAAACCAGTCTTTTCGGAACGTCATATGCAGAGTACAAGCAGAGTCTAACTCCTATTTGTTTCCATAATTATTGTTATTACACGATGTTGTTAGTACATAATCATTATCAAAATCATGTACTTGTTCAACTGTAGATGCACTCACTTTTTCCTTGGACTTTGACATTGGACAATCTCGTTCAAAGTGCCCCTTCTTGCCACAACCCCAACACTCTGTGTTCTTCTTGTTTACACGAGACTTTGATATGTATTTTGATTTGTTCTTTCCATGTTGGCTAGTCCGGACTCTCACAAAGAGCCCACTTTCCTGGTCATCTCTGTCTCCTTCGATGTGCCTCCGCACATCACTAGAGTTAAGTGTCTGCCGCACTTACTCAAGCTTGATAGGCTCCTTGGTATACATCATTGAATACTTAATATCACGATATCCTGAAGTCAATGAAAATAGCAAAGCACATGCAAGCGTCTCATCCTCCCTTTTAATTCCTGCAATCTGCAAGTCCATGACAAGTTTATTGAACGCATCTAAATGATCTTGTAATGAAGTACCTGTCCCCATCTTAAATGTGTGAAGATGCAGTTGTAATAACATCCTTGTTGTCACTGATCGGTCTTGGTATAGCCCTTCTAGCTTTTCCCATAACTATTTGGCCGTCTCTTCGGTACCTGTACTCACTTCACAAAGCACGTTAGGTGTAAGGGATAATTGGATTGCACTCAATGCATCCCCTTCAATCTTCTCCATGTCGGGAACTGATATATCCTTAGGATACTTTCCGTCAATAGCATGGATAGAACCTCCCCTCCGTAGTAACGCCATCATCTGGATCTTCCAGATGTTGAAGTTGTTGCGTCCAGTGAATCTATCAATTTCAAACTTCATGGAACTCATCTTTGCTTGTTCTTGCTCCTTGGATCGTTATGAATCATTTCGCTCTAATACCAATTGTTAGCGGAAACGTAGGAGAAAGAACACAAGATTTAACGTGGTTCGGATCAAAATAATACTACGTCCACCAGAGAACAATTGCCTTTCTATTATTTACAAAGGAAAGGGAGATTTTTCAATTACACTTAAGAGAATTTCTCTCTTAACTCTCTACTTACAACAATATATTGTATTGTTTTTGGAATGGTTTCTACAAATGAAAGAGTGCATCTATTTATAGGGGTAAGGACCTCATCTTGATGTCATTGGTGACATCAAACTACCTCCTCTTGATGTCATGGGTGACATCAAAGGAGGAAGCTTCCTCCTAGCCATTGTTGACTAATTGGCATGCCATTGTTGACTAATCATAAACCAACAATTTCAGAATCAGTACTGAAATAACCACTATTATCTTTAGCCCCACGGTGGGCGCCAAACTATTTACCTCGAAAATATGATTAACAATTAAATTTAATTTGTGGTTTTAAAGATACGTGTTTTAGTCCAATACCAATTAATAATTAAGAAATATGAAGTATAAATAAAAGAAACAAGTGAATCAAACTAGTTTTACAAGGCAGAATCGACCTCGAGCTTAGTGACCTCGAGATGGGTTAAGAACAATAAGGTAAGAACAATAAAGCTAAAAGGACAATTGTGATGAACAATGGGCGAAAACTAGAGAGTATATTCTTTGTCAATGATTAGATGATCTTTACCAATGATTAGGAATCCCCCTTATATAACAAGGAAACCCTAAAATAGGGTACATTTATGTTTACAGTAAAGAATCTTATTGTTGGCAGTTGTATAACCACCTAGTACGGATTTGTACTAATTTGTACAAATGTATTCTGGAATTACGCCATGATCTTGGAGACATGGCGGGAATCTTGTGTTTCTGTACCAAACTCACAACAACACAGTTTCAGAGTCGGTCATACTTGGCTCTGATGTTCCTCGAGCACTTAGGTCTTCGAGCCTCTTATTCTACCTTCGAGCCCGAGCTTGGTCTATAACAAGCTTTTGTCCTCGATGCGACTTCTCGAGCCTACAAAATCGGAGGCATATGATTTTGACCGTATACATCGGGCTCGCTCCTAATCTATTTCGATCTCGCTCTTGAAGTGACCCTCGAGCCCACGAAATCGGGTAGTCTCGATTTCTACCGTATACAAGGCCGTGAGGGGGGATTCACGGATTTATTAATTCATATTCCCTTCCTTTTTATTATTAATTAATTAATCAAGAAGTGTTAGTAACGTTATTCCAGATTCTAAGGCGACTAGGTAATTGACTATATAAGCAATCGAATACAAACAGTATACTGGAGAGAGTTTCCAAAGCCAAAATATGGTTGATGCTAGTACATGTATAGGATGGATAAATCAAACTGGGCATGAAGCTTCTTGAAAGATTTAACCAGTGAAGAATCTTCTCCAAGACTGCCAGGGTAGAAATCCACCTGTTTAATTAAATATCAAAGAATTATCTACATGTTCTTTCTACATTTGAATGCAGAAAAACAGAGTAAGAGTAGTAGGATATATAGTACCACAATCAGGACATCGCTTATAAAATTTGTTGTTCTTGAGAACAAGTCCTGAGCCCCCACATACTTCACATTTCCTTTGTTTCACCTGCCATATTAAAAAGGGACAAGCAATCAGATTTTTTAAAACGAAGCATATATTCAATTGAAATGTAGGACTGCTACTTAACAATTCTCTTGCTGAACTCAATTCCCGCAACCACAAAAGGTGTCACACCGGCTGCATTAGTTATCCCAGGAAAAAAATTAAGTAGAAGAAGAACTAAAAAAGGCAATAAATAGTATTATAGTAAATAAATAAATAAAGTGCTTAATCGCAAAATTAAAAAACAAACAGTAGAGTAGTATTAGTTACCCAAAAAGCCAACAACAATTTGCCAAGTGATATCGGGGTCTGAAGTAGTAGTAAGTGCTGTAATTTCTTCGGTGGCGGAGGTTTTGATTGACGACGACTTGCTTAATTGCTTGTTTCGTTTCAAATAATTGGCTTGATTGTTGAAAGGAAAGACCGGATGATTGAATATTGGTTTGGTATCCGAAATTTTTGAGACGACAGGCCTCAATACTGGAGCCACTCCCTCCATTGTATTGCAGGGGAGGTAGGAACGTACAATTGATATTAGGAATAATAGGCTACTCGCTGTGGTGTTTATCAACCACAAAATTGCCTTCTCGCTCAAATGTCTCCACGTTGCCTCACTTTCCTTCGCTTCGTGCTAAGAGCAATCATTTCCTAATTGCGCTAACCTTTTTTTTGCTATTAACTGATTAAGTAATACCATTTTTTTTTTGGGAAAGGAAATGATGATTGAGGAGCAGTATTACATAATGGTTCGATTTAATTTGTCTTCGAAATCTTGAGTGACATTTTATATATACAGTGTTTCTTGATACCTGTCAAATATAATATAAATAGTAAATAAATAAAGTGCGTTATCATAAAGTGCATCTTCTCTTTCGGTATGTTGTGGGTCACTTCGGAACTAGAGAGGGTGTATCTTTCTTTTTTTTTTTTTTTTTTTTTTTTCCCCTCCCAAATTAGGAGGATCTATATTGTTTCCACACTTCCCCTCCACGGTGAATTTTAAATCATCATATACCATATCACATCAAAAAGTGTAGCTTAACGAATGATAAAGTTGAAATGAAGAACATGGGACTAGTTAAAATAATCACATTAGAGGCCGGAAAAGAAAAACAAATAAACAAGGTACCCGACATTTATTAATATTGTAGAACATGTGCTAAGGAAATACAAGTATTAGCTTCGGTGTATTTAATCCCTTATTTGGTAGTGTTTTTCAACATATTAGGTACTACTCCATCCGTTTCAATTTATGTGAACCTATTTGACTGGGCACAGAGTTTAAGAAAAGAGAGAAAACTTTTGATCTTGTGGTGTAAAATGAGGCACCTTTATTTTGTGTGGCTATAAATCATTGCATAAAGGTAAATTATTTCCAAATAAGGAAAGAGGTCATTCTTTTTGGCACGGACTAAAAAGGAAATAGGTTCACATAAATTGAAACGGATGGAGTAGTATATATGCATAACTAATACATTTATTTGTTATAATATTACTTTATTCAGTAATATTCGCAAATTATGGCATTAACAATACCATAGTTTTTAATACTTGAATAAGCATACATAAAGACAGAATTGCTCTTTCAAAACCTTTTCCAACACATGTAGAGATTATGTGAACTTTTTTTTAAAATTATGCCAGGTTATTTTTAATACATAAAACCAAAACAATCGATAAGAAATAATCTCAACATAACTAATTCAAAACATTACTAATACTTTATTCAGTACTATTCCTATACACACTACAAACGACCCCTAATACTAATAAGAAGACACATATACCAAACGGAATAGAAGTGGTCAAATGATGGTCCAGATTACTTATTTGATACTTGTATGGATGAAAAAATGTAGGTACCCAATGGAATACTCTGAGAACTCGAGATGCACACCAGTAACACCGATGCTATTGTAATGTTTTATTCATGTTAATCTGAGAGCACTTTCAAGTAAGCTTCCCTAATAACTTGAGAGAAATTATAAGTGAACTTCAAATGTTTCCCAACACACATCGTGTATTGTTCAATTTTACAAACCTGAGACCAGAAAGCCGAGATAGGTTATGAATGTTGGCACAAGTCTTAGGCAATGACACCTGCAAAAAGCAGATTACCTATTCTCCTTTACTGCAGGCATAATAACCTATTTCAATCTAGCATAAAGCTATTCATCACTCTTCTAAAAAGAAAGGTCAAGAAACTAAGACAACCCACGGGGGATATGTTAATCGCCATTATCTCGTTCTTCCAGTATCAGTAGCAACACCTTCCCACAAAAAACAAGCTCTAAAGATTTCATGCAAGCCACATTCAGTGGAACCAACCAGGCAAAACGAAATTATGAAAAACAAGGCGGAGCCACACAGGCAATGCTATTTCTCAACCCATACAGAAAAGGAAGCACACATCCACGAAGCAGGTAACCAATTTAAGTACAATAAAACAATCAGATACTAAAACGAGAAGAGTCCAATTAAATAGAAAGAATTCTAGGGGTATGCTACCTGAATACCATAGCAACCTTAGCAATTATGCAAGTCAAATCACAAAAAACGAAAAATAAAGCTGCAAAGAACTCAACATAAATATTTAAAAGGCATAGTTCGACATATGAAAGTTACTCCTGTAGTCATGCTGCAACTTTAGGACTTATACCAGTCAAACCACAATAGACCTTCAACCAACAGAACAAATATTTAAGAGGGATTCATCATATAAGTTTCTTCTGAGTTGTGCTACCCATATTTGATTTCTTGCAACACGAAATACATCAAGACGCTGTTTAATATTTATGAATGTAATATTTAGCTAGCCGACATCATTATTTAAACTGAATAAATCCTTGCTGCAACTTTCGAGCTACATTAGAAGAGTTGGCTTCAAAGCTTTTAAGTCATAACTTTTAAAAATGGTTGTCAATGAAGAAAACCTATCCTAACCGTCTCTTCTATATCCAGCACATCTATTTGCGCTCACTCTAGCTCGATGATCAAGTTTGTAAAGGTCTTTGTAGAAAGCTTGTCCTTCACTGAAGTGGTGGGTATTTTCAAAACATTTGTGTTCTGCAGCACTTCTATTTTGACACATCTGAAGAAGAGTGCATCAGTATCTTCTTCATTTAGTAACTTGTCCTGAAAGGAAGGCATTTGAAGTCCTAATCTTAATCTTCACCTCCACTATAATTTCAAGATGCAACTAGCAGTCCCACTACTTCACCACTTTTTTCTTATTCACATGTACGAATTTTGCTTCACCAATATATCTTTCCATTCTCTTCCACAAGGTGTACTTTTTGGTTTCCAGTGCCAGTTTTCTGGCTATTCAAGACAATAATAAGACTTGTTTTTTTTTTTTCTAAAATAATCGATAAAATTCCAAGGGCCAGTGGTTCCCGGTTCGAAACTCTGTACAACATTGGGCCCCTTCTACCCTTCTCCACATAAATACCAGAATTTTATTTGCACCCGTGATGTGCATCTAACCTACATATCACGTGATGCATTCTTACTAGTACAACCAAAACCCAGAACCCTTTTAGGAAATTTCATCCCTAAACTTGTGTTTTCTTGTCAAATACGACCTTCTTGATAAAGAACCTGCCATCATTCCCCAAACTGCCATTTCCAGCAAATAAGCTCTTTTTTTTTGTTGGAACAGGCAAGGGGCCGGGCCGACCCAGTTCAATACCCACTTCGTGGGTGTCTGGGGAAGGGAATACTCTAGGCAGCCTTCCCCCTGCTTTGCAGAGAGGCTGATTCGAACCCGCGACTTGACACACCACGGCAAGCAAGCTTAACGCTGAGCCAAGCCGGCCCTTCTGGAACAGGCAAGGGACGTATATATTATAGAAAATCTTAGCACTAAGATGGTGCTATGGCAATACAAATATTGTATCCCGATAAACTTGCAATAAGTTTATGAGCTCAAAATACACGGTTCTTTTGTAGTTGTTTCTTCTTCTTCTTTTTTTCTTTAATGAGACCTTCACATGAATAGTTTCTTTCCTGGAAGATTCACACCTTCAGTAATAAATTAACTGAATGATCAACAATGAGGTCCATCGAGAACAGTAGTATTTGCGGTAGCTTTGCCACATTTTCTGTTTTTGATTCTTGTTAATTTACATGTGCTACAAAATTTTTTATCTTTCGACATTGGATTTAGGTACACTTTTTTATATTGATGGGGAATTCCATATACAAGCCGTTTATCAATACAAAAATATGGTTCTCTAAGAAAGGCACCCAATCTTCTATACAAACAGGGACCTTAGACAAACAGGGACCTCATGGTGTGTGCCAAAAGGGAACTAGAGATAAATTACTATTCCCTCCGTTTCAATTTATATGATACACTTTTCTTATAAGTCTGTCAAAAAAAGAATGACACATTTTTATAGTTAAAAATAATTTAACTTTAAGCTTACCATTTTATCTTTAATGAAAAGTTTTTATAGTCACGCAAATGTTATGGCCCCAATGCTTTTGCCCTTTCTGCTTTAAAGACCACAAGTTTCAAAAATCCTTTTCCCCTTAAACTATGTACCAAAGCGTGTCATACAAAACTTAAACGGAGGGAGTATTCCTTAGATTTGCAGATCATTTTCTCCTTCAAATGTTCTCCTAATTCTCTTCCTTCATACAACCCTTAACGGAGCAACATCAAATGCCCAAGCTATTCTCTTTCTCCTTCCAAAAACCGAGTTGTGTAGTGCTTCCTTTTATGGTCCATGCATCACCCATGGCACTCCAAACCAGCTTAGGACTACCCATCACAACAACATCGCTTCCTGGCAATGCAACAAGAGATGGTCCTACATTTCACCCGAATATTGGCACATAAAGCACAAACTCACATAAGTGATTCTTTTCTTTTTTGGGTTTTCCGTTATCAGTATAGCACCCCTAGGTCCCAACAACGCGATGAAACACTCCTTCTTGGGCGTCCTAGGGATCCAATTATTTGGTGCGCTCTCTCTATATATATTTATATCCCCCTTCCCACCACAAGCCCCACCCCCATCCCCGCAAACTAATTAGATTTGATTGTAAACAAGCACCCGATCACCACGCGTCCGGTATATCATTCGCTATGACGTGCTTGTAAAGTAGTTCCACCAGCTCCCAATCCTCAGGATTTCTCTTAAAACTCAAATCTAATGAACTTCCACTTCATGTATCCTAAGGATCTATTGTACTGTCATCTCCCTCTGGCATGACTCGATAAGTGTTAGAGAAGGCAATCCACAATGCACAGTCTTCACACCACCTTTGCCCCCACTGTTGATTTGCTATTGTCTCCTACCATGAAAGTGATATGTCAATGATAGTCTCCCCATCCTTTCATAATGCAACTCCACAGTCCATATTCAAATGTAACATTATGTTTTTGGTCCTCCGTCCACTTCCAAAACAATTATTGTACATCTAAAACAATCATTACAGACTAATATACTATGAAGGTAAAAGAGTAACTTCTCTTATTAAAAAAGTGGAAATGGCTGAAACTTAAAGTTAAAAGTAGGGCAAAATGCCCTTATGAAACATAGTAAATGATAAAGCTTCAGAAAGGTATGAAAGAGCAGGAGAGAAAAACGCAAATACCAGGCCTCGTCATTATCCAATTTACCAGTATACTCTGGAAAGGTTGCTAGAACAGAATATCCCCCCCCCCCCCCCCAAACCAAATATATATTACATACATAGAATAACCCAAACAGGTAAAGTGCACTTCTCTAGTACATGTTCAACTAGAAGCATATAAAATGCCCAGTATGTAAGACTACAATGATTCAAATCAATTGAGTTCTCAATCACCATAAGCAATTTATTTGCACCATAACAAAATGGGTTACTGGAATCCAATCCAACGCTAGAACATCATGTCACATACTATATATTTGGAAAAGGCGGCCAATTAGATAGTCAACCCAAAAGAAGAATTATTCATAGTACAATAAGCAAGTGACAGTAGGGCAGCCACTAAAGTCTGATTATTTCATGATATCAGTTTCATAAAAAGAATTCAAATCAGAAAGGGCCAACTCCCCTCTTACATGGTTTCTCCACCAAGACAATCAAAACCAGAAAATCCAAAAACAAATTAAAAAAACAGTTTAGTATTTCCTGTACTTAGCTACCTCTCCTTCATTAGGGAAAAAACCCATGAGTCTTCCAGCTGAATTCTGGTAAGCGTACATGAATCCTCCCATAACCCCAATTAAACCTCCTGTTACCATTGATGGGCCCCTTATCCCTGGCTTTATTCCTACACAAATCAAATACAAAAATTAAATATAACTAATCAAGAACAACCAAATCCATATGAAAAATGTGAATAGAAAATGATTAAAAAAAAGTACCAGAGAGGTAGCCGACAGTGACAGAGATGCCGGCGATAGTAGTAAGGCGAAGGTAATCAAGAGTGTTGAAGTTGGCAACGGTTTTAGTAAAAGGAGGGTTTCGATCTATAACTGGGTATTCGGGCTTTGCCGATGCTGTAATGTCTGTGTTCATCTTTCTTCTTCTTCTCTCTTGGATTTTGCTATTCTTCGCTCTTGTCTTCCGTCTTGCTAAATGGGCGAGGGGATTTTGAGATGGGTTTTAAGCTTTTAGATGGGGAGAGAACATGAGGGTCTTAACCAAAACGGTCCTTGACTCTTCATCCTTAGGCACAAGCGGTTCCTAATTTGTTACTACTTGAATACTTATGGTCCAATTAACATAAGGATTTAATTTTTCCTATATATATATATATATATATATATATATATATATATATATATATATATATATATATATATATATATATATACATATTAGGACAATATTTACTCGGTTTAGCTAGGTTTATTCTATTTACAAAAAGTAACTAAATTTTATTTGCAAAAAAGGGCTAAAAATATCCTTGAACTATTTGAAATAGCTTAAAAATTACCGTCCGTTTGTTTTAAGTACCAAAAATATCTCTGCCGTCTATGTTTTGGACCACATATGCTCCTTCAACCATTGATCTTGCAATTGAAGTTGATATGCTAGTCCAACAGGGTTAAATTTGCTTACATGGCCATCCACCCAAACAATCCAGCATGACTAAATGTTTATTCTTTGTTCTTAAATCCTAATCACACAAAAAAATCAAAAAATTAAAAAAAATACCAAAATCGTTTTTGATGGGTTTATGATTTAATTTATTTATTTTTCTATATAAATTTCAATGTTTTCCAACTCTTGTTTTAGTTAGTATCAGAATAGAAATTATTACATTCTCATAAATTAAGTATTTCAATATTTTAAAAGCAAAAGTTTTATATTTGTCCTTCAAATCTTGGTTAATTACCATCCGATGAGCAAATCAATATGGATTTAAATGATTTGCGCATTGACCTTTCTTAATTTGTTATTCCAAAATTCTTTTGTGTTTGGTAATGTTTCTTGTTGTTAAACTAAAAAAAAGTAAAGCAAATGCAAAATAGTCAATATATATCAAAGAGGAATTATTGATGAACTTATAAGTTTGTATGGGGTCGAATTGGATGTAACTGATAAGGGCCGAGTACATCTTCCCCCACGTCTACGCGGCATCGAGGGCATGACCCTCGCTCACATCCTTAACAGTAAAGGCGTGGCACTAACTCGCGTACGCAGGCGCCCTTCCCATCTCCTTTTTATATTTTAAGGACGTCAGCAGTCCCTCGACGAATTGTAACTTTAGCGTGAAAACCTTTCCTTTATATAAAGAGGGATTTTCCTTATTGTAAAGGACAAGTGTTATTTTTCTAATAATACAGCTTATGATTATTCTCTCTCTTTTTATCCTCTCAGTGATAATCATAAATAACATTCATAACTTCGTCATTTCTGCTAGATTCATAATATAAACAATATAGATCATCTTCTGGGGTTTATTATATTTGGTTACGATTTACCCTTTTCTTACATTTTTTGATTGTTTATAACTCATAAAGTAATCAGTAACTTCTGAGTCAAACAATTTGGCGCCGTCTGTGGAGATTTCGAGAATCAAACCTATAGTATACACCCAAAGGTCAGATAACCACATCATCCATATCCCACGAAAACCCAGAAATGGCCGAAAACAACATCATACCCAAAGCCATAATGGGGGTCATAGCCAACCTCCTAAGCGCTCTGAATGAGGTCAGTGGTGACGCTATCACCAACACCATCCCCGATATCGCACCAGAGATAGAAGCTTCACCTTCCCCATCCAGGAATCTTGCGACTTTGCAGGACAATGAAGCTTCCACGTCCGCTGCAAAAGAAGCACCCCCGGCAGTTAGGAAATTACTGGAAGAATGGTTGACGAGTACCCTGAACGGCTTAGTGAAAAAACCACCACAGGGTCACACTAAAGCAATACAAACGATGAGTACTGCTACTACAACGGACGAGCAAGAAGAAGCGCGAACAAACAACCAACCCATCGAAACACAATCTCATGACGACACGCTGGCATCCATTTTGAGAAAAATGGAAGAAATGGATAGTGAAAACAAGGCTCTCCAAGACCAAATGAAAGAGCATCAGGATAGGGTCGACAAGAACCCCGGAGCACTTAAACTACTACCTAAACGTGACGTGGGAAGGTTCGTTCGAGGAAGCCGCCCCCTACTCCATCCCGAAGACTTTCAAGATGCCCCCTTACTTGAGGGTGTATGATGGAACCATCGATCCCGAGGATCACCTCATCTATTACATTACCGCCGTGAAAGGTAACGACCTGTCAAAATAGCAGGTACCATCTGTGCTATTGAAGAAGTTCGTCGAGACGCTGACCGGAGGAGCCCTAACATGGTACTCCTAACTACCCGCCAAAGCAATTTCAACCGTCGCAGAAATGGCAGACAAGTTCGTCACCGCACATGCTGACGCAAAGTAGGCGGAGACAAGGGTGAAAGACATCTTCGCCGTCAGGCAAACCACAAGTGAGGGCCTTAGGGACTTCCTCGCTAGATTCAATAGGGTGAGGATGAGCTTGCCAAACGTGTCAGAAGGCATGGCGGTAGCTGCCTTCCAGAACGGACTCAGCAGGGACGACTCCAGAGCAACTAAGAAGCTACTAAATTGGCTTATGAAATATCATCCCACAACTTGGGACGAGATCCACAACGCTTACTGCACTGAGGTACGAGCGGACGAAGACGATCTCAACGGGCCGACCCGATGGTTAACAACTATACAATCAGACATAAGGAATGATCAACATCACGCAGGACGCCGAGAACATCCCCCTCGCTCCAATAAGGAACGACATCAACCATACATGAGGCCCCCCCATCCGCCTCCTCGACATACAGACGCATTACAAGCTTGGAACCAAGGTGAAGTGGCCTAAAAAATGAAGTCAGACCCCGCCACGAGGAAATCAAATGTCCTGTGCGAATTCCACCAAGAGCGGGGACACATGACCGAAGATTGCGTAGGTCTGCGGCAGGAAGTTTCTAGAATGCTAAACCAAGGATATCTAAAGGAGCTGCTTAGCGACAAAGGAAAATCCAATTTCGCGCGCGGGCGAGAACAATCTCGCAGTCCACCAAAGCCTCCCCGTCACGGACAGTAAACATGATTGTCGGAGATGGCACCGACGTTGCTATCAACCATGTCAAATTTGCCAATACACACAGGCTGAAACGAACTATCTCCCACGAACGGTATGATGACTTCGAAGGGAGTATCACCTTCGATAAGTCCGATGCCGATGGTTTGTATTTTCCCCATTATGATGCTTTAGTTATTACTTTACGTATTGTTGATACAGACGTCAGGAGAGTCATGGTCGATAATTGAAGCGGTGCATGCATCATATATCGAAGAGTCCTTTCACAGATGGGACTCGAGGATAGGATAATACCCCGTTATATAACACTAACCGGTTTTAACAATGCAGTGGAACGTATATTAGGAGAAGTGATTTTTCCCGTCCTTGTGGGGGGAGTCACATTGGAAACAACCTTATGTTATCATCATGCGCCCATGGATACATGCCATGCGAGCAATCCCCTCAAGTTTGTACCAGGTGGTCAAGTTTCTTACCCCATAGGGGATATTCAACATCAAAGGGAAGCCGCGCACCGCACAAGAGTGTTACAAGATAACACAGGATTGCGCCCACACCCGACAGCTAAGAGGAGCAAATGCCTTTGGACCCTCTATACAGATGGGGCCGCTGTCTCACCTCCTTTTTCCGCACCCGCGAGAGTGCGAGGGAGTTTTTTCCAATTAAAGGACAATCGAAACGGGATTTATTTATTTAATTCAGAGTCGTCACTTGGGAAAATAATGGTGTCCCAAGTCACCGGTTTTAATCCCGAACCGAGGAAATTTATGACTTTGTATTACAGTCTGCGAAATTAGAAACCTGGATAAGGAATTCTGTTAACCCGGGAGAAGGTGTTAGGCACTCCCGGATTCCATGGTTTTAGCACGGTCGCTCAACTGCAATTTTTGTTTTTATCTGATTTCTTTATATATTTTAATTTATGTGCTCTTATATTCTGCTTTTCAATTTTAGAAGAATTGCGACGTCACGAAAACACATTTCGAGTCACACCGCAACCAGTACGCCTATGACTTTAATATATTTCAGTTTCGTCGAGAGTAAGATTTGGGTCACATAAATGCGCACCCGTATTTAGGAAAGTAATTTTATTTACAAGTCGTGCCTAAAAAACTCTATCGTCTTTGTTAAATTCGGGAAAGACCGTGAAATTCACTAAAACGGTCCTTCCGAGTCTAAATTTATATTACAATTGATTGAGGGCCCCACAATTTGTGTATTTTTATTTGGCGAGGCTCGTCTCATTTTATTTAAGGTCATATCTAAAATGACTAGATTTTCTATTGTTTTGTTTTTGTATCAAAAAAAAAAGAAAGAAAATCCTAATTAATTGTTAAAAAAAAAACTACCTTAGTCTACCAATTAAACATTAATGGGCCTAATACCATTTAAATCCTATGTCTAAAGAAACCAATTTATATGCTTGTCCTAGATTAATATCTTTTCAAATTCTGGGCCTGAGACTGGCCCAAACATAATAGCAAAACAAATCATACGAATTTAAAGACGTGACGAAGTGTATCGTTTCTTTGTTCGGACAACTGAATCTATTATATGCCAAATTCTTATTAGGCTAAACTACTGTAATTTGCAGTGCTAATACACGTTAGTTTTATTAACAAAAAAAAATAACTGAATCTTTTAGAAACTCAATTATTATTAAATTAGTGCTAAAATAACAGATTTTTAATTAATATACTAAATTATCTAACTAAAACAACGGATTTTACTAAACTAACAGGTTTTAATGGTTGAATCATGACATAATCAACTAAGTTTAAACCTACTAATTAATGAATTGAATGACAAGAAATTTACATATGAATCAAAATAAAACCTAAAAAAAGTTAAGAAAAAATTGAACAAAAGCATCAAATTACAGCTAAACAAACTGTATAGCAGCAACTAAATACCATACTGATTCATACGAAAACTAATCTACTAATTAACTAGACTTATTGATTCAATTATTACAACGCTCAATTAACTATTAATTCACGGTTTAACTGATACAACACTTAACAAATAATCAATTCTAAAAATATAATCTTAATCACAGTCCAATTCTTCTAATGTCATTAACACTTCTCACATAGAGTCAATTTATCAGTGAATATAATGAAATGAACAAAAATCAGAGTATAAAATTGACTCCAGCTCCTAATTCATGTATCAGCCTATTTGAAATACATCAATGCGAACCTGAAAGGTGTACCTGGATGATGACAATAGAAGAAGGAAAATGAAGTAGTCAGCAGCAGTAACACAGTAGTAACAGCAGGCAATCAGCAGACAATCACAAGTTATCCAGAAAAATCCAGTGATTGGGGAGTTGTATTGAAAACCAAACATGCACAACAGCTAAACACCAATGAACAACAGCAAACCAACATACCAGAGATAGATGCAAGAACTAATACAAAATCTGGCCAAACTTCAATGAAACAGTAACAAGCACACTTAGGAAATTTTCCTTCTTATCTCTCTGTATGTCTCTGTTTTCCTCTTCTCTCAAAGACTCTCAATCTCTTAAGTGTGTCTGTATACCCCTTACTGTGTGTTTAGAACTCTCTCCAAGGTGTTTCCCCGTGTGTATCTGTGTGTATCAGTGTGTATTTGTGTGAGTGTCTCTGCTAGTTTTTCTGTGAGTTTAGTTTTTCTCCAGATTCTCAAAATGTTCTCAATGTGTATCTCCCTGAGTGTCTAATGTTCTGCCAATCTTATAGCCAAACATAACAAAACTTTACACTTCAGATTTACTGCCTTTCCTAGCAAACACATGGGTACCTTTAACTTTTGAATTATTTTTTCCATGTGAGCTTTCATTTCCAGCTTTTAAAACACTTAACAAAGTTAGAAATACTGATATCTCTGATTATTCCCACCTGATTTGTCTAAAGGTGGGCTTTATACAATTAAACAAACACTAAAGGCAAAAACCACTGGAATATACTGCTGTCCAGCAGTTCCAGCAACTTAAACCATGTGCAGTGCACTCTAGGGCTTAGTTTTTTGACTTTCAAACTCTAAATTAAGATAGCTATATCCAATCTTGTAGCTAACTTTTAATCCATCAACAGAATCAAGCAAACAAATAGAATAGTTCAATTCAAACAACAATGAACCACTGCCCGGAATTTCAAACAACAAATTCGCGAATTTAAACGACGACATTCGTTAAGTCGAATCACAACATGTATGATTGATAACAAACCAATACGAGGAAGTTCATGCAGGCCATTGTGGCACCCACACGGGCAATCGAGCACTCGTACGTTGCCTAATACGAGCTGGGTATTACTGGCCTACTATGAAAAAATATGCCGCGGAGTACGTCCGTCGATTCGAAAAATAATCATCACATGGTTTCCCTCTGTTGGATCCTGAGGGGGTCGCACATCCGTGGAGAATTTGTATAGTGCTATTGGACAGCTTAGCACGTACCTTTTCTCCCTTTGATCTTGGAATAGGTAGACTTTTACCTCGTTTAGCGTTAAAAATTCTAGGACTAGACTAGGCCCCATTAAGTTTACTTCCTCCTCCTCTTCCATTTCCACATTTTCTTGTTCTAGTACTTTGATAGAAGGTTGAATTTGAGGGTTCATTGGAGGTTTTTGTGGTTGGGAAGGTGGTGGTTGTGGCGCTGGAGGATATGCATGCAGTGGTGGTGGTGCCTGGGGTTGTTGTTGGTTGTGTTGTGGAATCACTGGATCAAATGGGGTTGTCCAAGGAATAAAAATGGGATTCATTGTTGGTCTCCCCTGGGGGGAAGAATTGGAGATCCACTTAAACTTGTTGGGACTGAAGTGTGGTGGGAGGCTCCATTGACTCCTCATGGCCTGTGCTTGGTTGAGATTTAGGGATGGAGCTAGTGGGTGGAGGATATTGTTCAACCAGACATGATTGAAGTAATTGTTCATGGCCATATTCATCTCATCCGAGACTAGTTGAGTTAGGAAATGGGAGTTTTGAAGAACTATGATCGTGTCTTGACCATTGAGCACCATACTGAATGTTATTGCATGGACCGTTAAGGCTTGCTCTACCCACAAGAGAGGCTGATGATCTTGTGGCAATTGTGGTTGTATAAAGTAGGATTGATTGTTTGCTATTTGGTTTTGGGGTAGTGGAGGGTTGGACATGTTTAGGGCTCGTTGGTGCCTTAGGATTTGCACTAGACTGTAACGTTTTCTCTGGGTGGTTGGAATTCATGGCATTGTTGATTATAAGGTTGTCGTATGAATATGAGTCTAGTTTTTTTTGAATGAGAAGTAGAGATGAAGGAACTAGTAGTGGTGATATCTGAATTGATATCACCTAGGTTACTTGTGACACTATGTTTAAAGAGATTTTGTAAAGATTTTGTTAGGAAAGTGTGGGGTTGGTCATTGGCCATTTGTGTTAAATGGAAAGCTTCTATGTCCACGCGTAGTTGATTTTTCTGCCTAGAGTGTTGTCCCCAACGTACGAAGGTAAACCAGGATTATGATTAACATATGTTATATTAGAGGATTTGGAGGGAGGTGAGTCGTGCATAATTGTAGTGTTAGAATTTTTAGGGTGTCATTAGTAGTGGAGTAATAATTTTGGCCTTGCATGTATTTTAATTGGGTGGCCTTAGGATCTGCCAAGTGGACTTCCATTGGTCCTGTGCATGCTACGTCAATAACCATGCATGCATTATCGTTACTTCCTATGTTACCAATGAGATCATTGTTGGAAGTAGGTGGATTGTCTAATGCTCCAAAGGGGTTGCTTGTAACAATAGCCTTAACCTTTTGATTATCCTGATTGGCATGTAGAGGATCAATGGGAGTATTCTTTTTACTATTAGGATTGATAAGTAGAGGGGGAGAAGGGGCTCACTTGGAATGGGTATTGAATTAAAAAATACCTTACCATCATTAGCTTGTTGGGACTTCGGCTTATACATAGCCTTTTTTTCTCGAGGAATGACACAATGTGCCAGGCATCTTCTTTGGGCAGAGAGGATCCCCTTTGCATGTCTTAGCTAGTAGAGTCAATGTGCTTTGATTTGCCAATGGCCGTGCCTTCCATTGGGGGAATTTGTTTGCTTCTTTGCGTTGCATGAGGACATTAAATGCCCTAATCTTCCACAATTTACATAGGACATTGGTACATTCATACTGTATTTCTTGTTTATGTGGTCCAATATAAACAAATAGAGTGACCGGAATGTCAAGTGGGACTTCAACACACAACCTAGCATAATGGGCCCTTAAGGTTGAAGAGGTGCATGCATCAATTTTTAGCAATTTGCCCATTTTGTTTCCCACCTTTGTGAGAATTTGGCTATCATAAAACTCCGTTGGTAGTTGTGGCAAATGGATCCAAATGGCTATTAATGATATCTTTGCCTTTGAGGCTATAAAGTTTGGAATCCATTTTTGGATAGTAAGAAAATGGCCAAAGATAAACCAAGGACCATGATATAGCACTTTTAACATGCTATCTTCATTGTTGAACTTTGTAAGTTAACATGCTATCTTCATTTACCATGATCACTACAAAAAAACTGTGAATTTGCGGCGGTTTTTTATGCATTTTATGGCGGTTTAGAACCGCCGCTTAATACAAAAATGGCGCTTTGTGTAAACGCCGTAATCTCATGCGCCAAAAAGTTATAACAGCGGTTTTTGGAAAACCGCCGCAAATAAGCATTGCATAAACCAGCGGTCGAGTTTGTATATAATGGCGGTTTGAAACCGCCGCCATTTTTATCTAGCACCATCTGTTTTACTGGCAGGATGGAAATGGTAATTCCAAAGCCACCATAACTTCTAGTATAATATTTTAATCCATTTTCATATTTTTCAACAATCTATTACTTTGTAGCACTAGTTTTGACACAAATATAGTATAAGAATAGAATGATTGATTACAGAAATGACTTTTCGTATATAAAAACCAAAAGTAATTCCAAACTACATCATCAAATGTATAATTTAAGGAGTAATCTTTACATCAATTCAACACAATAATAAAAATAACTGTAACAAATCCTAAATACAGATACTGTTCACCAAACACTCGCATACTCTTGGAAGTAGCTCAATGCTGAAGGGTGTTCTTTATGAAACAAAATCTTATATATGAGACTATCTGAAGTTAGTGTCAATACCAATAAAGATAGATTAGTAACAATAGAATAGTTTGTTTGTTTTGCTTTCTTATCTTCATGAATCCATATCATGACAAAAAATAATGTTATAGCAGCTTAAAGCAATTCTATATCCCTGCTTGTAAGTCGATGTGACACGCACAACCAATTTTATCACATCTATAATACAATTCCACCACTAGCAACACTAACTTTATCATAGTGACAAAGCTTCAATCAACAACTAATTTTCATCCATACAATCTGTGCTCATCACTTCAATTGCCAAGTTTATAGAGTTGACAAACTAAAAACTAAGAGATTAACCACTGAAGCACAACCCAAATTAATTAATCGATCCATAGATAGAAAAGCAAAAATAAAAAGCTATTAAAATCCTATTCACAATCAAGTCCCAAATTGATATTCGTTAACTATTAATCGATGTTAAGACTCATAATCAATATTTAATACCACTTTCAAATATTAGTTAACTCCCATAACGATGTAAGGATAATTAAGAACATAAAAATAAAAAATAACTCTATGCACAGAGGAAGGGAGAGGGTAGAATTCCATACCATGGTGTTGGGATTTAAAAGTTGGGAAAAGGGAAGGAGGCTACCAACTTCCTTACGAATCTATACACTGACTCCAACTCCCAGTTACTTGCAATTAAAGAAGCACAATAGATCCATAGCTCGGTAACGCCTCGGCAAGATCCAAGAAATATCATTGTTTTTTGGCAAGTTGAAATTACCTTCTCATCAACTGTTCAAATATTATATGGCCTTGTATAACCTGTAGATTCATTGCGTAACAAAAATACATCTCACTAAAACGTCATTGCCACTTTGATCTCACACAATTTTGTTGGGCACGAAGAGGGAAAATCCAAGACAAAATTAATGGAAAAGTAACAGTATAGAAGATGATGGAAATTATTGCTTTTTTCAAAATAAATTTTCTCTAGCAATTTCAAAATTCTACCTATGATAGTGTCTGCACCAAATACCATCTTCCACTTGTGCCTCAATTCCCATAGATGCGTTGGTTTTTCAAAATATATTTTCTGGAGAATTAGATCATAAAACGACCATAAGAACTCTGTATTATATGCTAAATCGCATTTTACGAATGCACAACCTGGTGACTAAAGAAATGAGCTGATAGAGCGATTATTGTGTTGGTTTCCAATCTAAGACTCAAATTAATAGATAAGAATCCCCAAGCAAAAAAAAAAGTATTAACCTACAAGATCTCCGAATAGTCCAGCAAAAATATGCTTTTCAGAAGACAACAAAAGAATAACATGTAAAGGAATTATCTTTCATATGTATATGATTTAGAAATTGAAGCAAAGAACTCACTCTTGAGCAATGATCTTTCTAGCACCAAGAGCATTGTAACCAACCTCACTTTTTAGCAAAAATTGTGAGATAATTCAGTCAACAAAGAAGCAGAGCAGCATACCCTTTCTTCACGTTGTTTTCTCTGATTAAATCAGAAACCATTATTATGATTAAATTAACCTAAATTGAATCAAGCTTCTCAACGCATTTACTTAAATTCCCCAAGCAATCAAACACTAGGTCATCAATTCACAAGTCTATAAACTTATACATCTGTCAATTTTAGAAAAGTTACCATAGCCGGCCCAATCCCAAAAAAACAACCAAAAGTTTAGCACAACTAACTTATAAAAGATTAGCTCAACTAATCCATAAGTTCGACAAGCAATACACAAGAATTAATCAAAACAGAATGTCAATTACAGAAATTCACCATTGTTTGATTAAATAACAACCAAAAACAAAACATAAAATTACAATCTAATTTAACATGCCTCTAAACAAAATAAAAATCACATAAATAGATCAATTCATATAGCAAAAATTATAGAGGCGAAGGAAAACAGAGAGGACGGTTTACCTTGAGAGGAAGAGGAAACAAAGATCATTGTAAATAACCACGATAAGCTTTGAAAATGTGTGATTATTACTACACCAAATTTCAGCACATTAGGTTACAATAGTTTTGCCAAAATCAAATAACTTGACAAGAGAAAAGCAAAGCGACAATAAAACCCTAGATCCACATCAATACATAACAACAAGCATCGTATTTCTTCTTGAATCAAAGGTTCTGTTGGCCGTGAATGTTGTGTTTCGAATAAAGGAACTCGACGAGAAGAGGAGTGAGAAAGTAGAGAGGTTGGCAGAGAAGATAGAATCACCCGCCATGCGAATCTTAAGAAACTCCACGGGGGAAAAGGAGAGTGGAAACAACTAGGGTTTAGTTTGGGCAGGAGTTTTATTAGTGATGTGTTTCTTCCAAATTACCAGAAAAAGTATGTTAAAAAGCTTTAAATATAATCGAAACCGCCATATTATATGCTAAAACTGCCATTTTATTACTGCATCATTTATGGCGACTAAGAAGGTGTCGAAATATAGTGCTTTTTACGGCGGTTTCATACAATCGCCGTTTTAAAACCGCCATTATTTTCCCCTTTTTTTGTAGTGGATGTAGCACTTTTAACATGCTATCTTCAGATCTTGGACCTTTCTTTTAAGTAGTTGGTATTGAATTCTCATCCCTTGTAGCTTTATGATTGTAGAAAATCTCCATGAAGAGTAGATGCGATGGAGCAGGGCAGGTAATTAGTTGTTTCATAGGAAGATGGTGGGGGTGTTTGGTCATCAATGACCATATGGATTTTCCCTTCCTCAATCCCATCAACTAATTTATCTTTGATACTATGGCGTGGAGGCATCAAGGTAGAAGGACATTGTGATGAGTCTAAGTCATATGGCTTAGGAGGAATGAAATTGGAACTTTTGGAATTGTTCATTGCAAAGTTGTAGTGAGAAGGTGGAGATTCTCTCTCTTCTCTTCCTTATTACTTTAAGGTTCTCTTTACAACTTCCTTACGGCTTTCGAATTTCTTTGTTTGCGATGCTAGTCTGCATCAAATCCTCTACACAACGCTGTTACTCTTCCTCTGATCAAATATTTTCACTCTCATTATATATCTACACTTGGATTTCTTGTGTCTAAGTGCTTTTGTGAGACAAACTAACCAAAGGTATTAATATTCATGATTTTAGTGAGTAAACATTTCACATTATCGAAGCATTACAAAGGTCATGATAAAGCCAGTGGACAGACATTTTAACAAGATTGAAATAAGATTATTAGGATAGTGCAAAACCAAAAACCAATTTACTGATTCAAACACCATATATATATAGGGAACAGAAACTAAACTGAAACACAGCTTTTTCACTGTATATTGGCTCATCAAATTAAGGAAAGGACAACTTGAACAGCATAAATCCTAGCACTTCTCTTCAGCTGCATTTTTTGTGTGCGGATTCTCCATCTGTATGGCTGACTTAGCCTTCCTTGGCTTGTACCAAATTGCGCAAATTAAGTAAATCACAAAGTTTATAACTCCCAACACAGCAAGAAGCCAGTAGAACAAGTCTAGCCTTCCATTGTTTATGTTGTCTGCAAGCCAGCCTTCATTAGTACCATTGCTCCCTGTCACCTTCTTGATGACCGATACTAAGAAGCTGCTAATGAAGAAACCAAGCGAAAGTGTTGTCAAGAAAAGGCCAGTGCTCATAGTCTTCATCCCTTTCGGCGATTGTGTTATGAAGAAATCGAGTTGGCCAGTGTATATGAAGGCCTCCCCTGCTCCTACCAAGAAGAATTGTGGGATCAACAGGAATACACTAATTGGTAAATTGGTTGAAGAGCTGTGCCGCCCCATGGATTTTGCAACTGTCAATCTTTTCTTCTCCGCTAATGCAGCTGCTGCCATTCCTATTATGGAAAATACAAGGCCAATGGAAATTTTTTGTAGGCTGCTAAAACCTGCAAAATTAACCATGCATGCATGTTTAGGGTTGATGAAGCACATTTAGCTTAATTCTCCACATAGATATACTCCCTCTGTTCTAATTTATGTGATGCAGTTCGGATTTCGAGAGTCAAAATTTCTTAATTTTAAAGCTACTTCAAACATAGAATCTTTAAATTTTTGGAAAGTACATCATGAGTTACCTTACTTAATAATTCAAAATGTTTAAAAGGTGTGAAAGTTATACCTGGTTTTCCCTTCCATTTCTTCCAAAGTGGCATAATAATTCGGTCATAAACAGCCAAGGTGATTAAGATGGCCGCAACAAAGAAGACAGTGAGAGATCCTGCTGGAATTTGGAAACTGCCAATTGATCTTTCCATGGTTGAAGCTTGTTCAACAGAAAAAGTAATCATTTGTGCGTAGGTGGTCCAGAAAATTATAGTGGTGGCCCAAATTGGTAGCAGCCTTGCCATCATTTTCACTTCCTCAACTCTTGTCACTGTGCTAAGCTTCCACGGATTTGGAGCAGAGCATGATCCATATTGATCCTCAAAATCTCCCTCAGCTACAATAGCAGCCTTGTCCAGTACTCTACAACCAATTTAGTAAACATTCTTAGTTAACCATTGTATTTATACAAAGCAAACAATATCACATCATGTTAAGAGTATTTTAAGGTCAGTTTAGCCGAACATAATTTTGATACAAAAAGAAAAGTAACCTGAATTCTTGTGTGTGTTGAATTCTTGTAGCCTCTGAATTAGTAGTCTCATAGAGCATGCCAACATCATATGGAAGATCCATTTTCCTTTTCCTTATAGCAGCAAAAATGACTTGAAAAATGTGGACAATAGGACTTCCGGAGCTTTTCTTGTATCGGTACTTTTTAGTACCTAGAAGGAAGATTAGGATAGCAATGAGCATGCAAACAGCGCAAACACCGTAAGCCCAGCTCCGTCCAACTTCATCTTGGACATAAACAAGCACTGTAACTGCTGTCAAAGTCCCTATGCTGATGAAGAAGAAGAATCTATTGAAGAAATACGCCATTTGCGCCTTTTCCTTATCGTCATTCTCATCAAATTGGTCTGTTCCAAATCCTGACACACTTGATTTTAAGCCACCAGTACCTAATGCTATGAGATACAAGGCCATGTATAAGATTCCCATTTGAGAACCTTTTGCTGGTTGGCAACTGACATCATGACGATGACAAGGAGGTGGCCGCAGCTGCGGTAGACTAACGGCCAGTGTTAACATCCCAGTTCCCTGAGTAGAATATTTATGTTATTATTAATATAAAGTTGAAAAAATTTATCAATATTGACAGCCTCATGATTGTTATTAGTTGGTTTAATTACCAGTGTCTGTATGAGAGCAAAGATTGCAATAGTTTTGTATCTGCCAAGGAAAGAATCAGCAAGAAAGCCACCGAGTAGGCAGAGGAGGAATGATGTGCCCATGAAATCTGTTACAATATTGGCTGAAGTTGAACTAGGCAAATGCATAGTTCCACCTAAGTATGTCACCAAATTTACTGCTATTCCCATTGTCGATAACCTTTCAACAATTTCAATCCCTGTAAAATTTCATTACTGTTAAATTTACCAAGGAAGATCAATCACTTCTTCACTAGTTAATATATCTTTCACTGTTAACATCATTTGTCATTGCTTTAATGTTTAGTTACAGAAGCAACATGCATGTCCTGCATGTTTTCGTTTTTTAACTTAACTCTTAATTTCCATGGCTTACCATAATAAGCATAACCATCTGAAAATGAATTCAAAAAATGCATACCAAGTTTCTCAATCACTATCTTATAAGTAAGCATGAGGAAACACAGATCGAGTTAAAAACTTCAAAAATTCTACCTGAAAATTAAGGGCCTGTTTGGCCATAAGAAAAGTTTCACTTTTTCGGCAGTGTTTGACCATGAAAAATTTAAACGTAACTTAGAAGTTCAATTTCAGAATTTTTCAAAAATTTGAAAAACTCTCAAAAGTTATTTTTCAAAATTTTCACTTCAACTCACTCACAAAAATTCAACAACAGCTCTAAATTGTATTCATTATCAAATGCCCACTAAATACTCTCTTCGTATCATTATGCGACTTTGACTAGCTACGGAATTTAAGGAAACAAATAAAAACTTTTAAAATTTTTAATCTTAATAACTTTCGCTATAACAACATCTCATTAACAATAAACTAAAAATATCAAAGTCAAAATGTTTCCAAATATAAAAATATGTAATGATAGTAATAGAGTACAAACCTAAGATAAGAGCAGCAGGTACCCAACCACCAGTTTTAGACTTATCAGCTGGGGACCCCTTGTAGTCCACAGCATCTGAGACAGTCCAACTCATCTGAAACAAAGTGAGAATATTAAAACAGGAAACACGTAGATAATATATGTAATAATAGTAGTATTAACTATTTCTACTAACCATTTCTTTCCCCATCGAAAAGAAAAGACTATATCTATATATAATGTTATTAAAACTCTTTCTCTTGTATGTAGTCACACTCTCTTGATTTTCCGCTTACAGATTCCCTGCTTTTATAGCAAAGGTTTTTGGAAAAAGTGTCCCTCCACTACTAGCTTGAGATAGACAGATCACTTCTTGATTGAATTTAGGCCTATATATCTCATTAATATTTTAAATATGGAAGGTTCTAGCATTTAGTTGTCGTTTCCTTTTGGACAGAATTTGATTGAGTTTAATGAAATGAGTATTTGGATTGTTGAAAAAAGTCTAGAGTCGTATGCGTTTAAATATATAGCATTTTATTTCATAAAGGGTTAGGTGTGTGTTGTGAGTGAAAACCAATAATATATAGATATGTTTTTTGAAATAATTCTCAAATTAAGATTTGCAGCTTCAAATTGTGCATCCCAACAAAATTTCGTGAAGTTGAAACAGTGGCCACATTACACCCAAAAAAACATTGATAAGCAAATAAAAGAATTACGAGAAAATATGCTTGACATCATATCATAATAAAAAATGGTTTATATTTTTAAGTTTTACTCGATCTAACAAATATTGTATATATTTGCAAATTCAAATCGTGTTCTTACAACCATTGCTTCTAAAAGCTATGGATCAGAGTTAAATTTGTGTTTTCACAACAATTGCTTTCACTCTATTTCCTTCTCACATCTTCTGTATATGCTTCAAGGGGTTGTTCACATGTCACGACCCAAAAATCACAAGTCGTGATGGTACATAACTCAACCCGCTAGGTAAGCCACCTAACAGAAAATACAACCCAACTGAGACTATAAGAAAGTAGAGAATAGATGACTAAACATTTACAAATTTACCCAAGACCTGGTAGTACGACTCATGAGCTTCAAAGACATAGAATTTACAAAGCTGGTACAAGCAAATACACGTTCTGTCTGAAAGATACATAAACAGAAGAGTAAAACCTAAGCTACCAAGGACAAGAGGCAGTTATATCCGAAATGCGTGAACATATTTGGAATCAGCACCCGACTTCACCAGCAAAAATCTGCTCCAGTTCAAGTTAAAGAAATGGACGTACACATGGAAAACTAATATCAAACATAGTGCATGGCATTACCCTTCGTTCTTTTACTCTCAATAACATGGAACAACATCAGCCTTCGTGCTTTAGAATCTTCCTCATATGATTAATGAATATACAATAGCTCGGCCTCACCTTTCGTGCTTTACACTCTTCATCACATGATAATGAATATCAATAAAATGGCAAGGCATGAATAAATAACATCGAGGAAAGTGTTCAAAAGAATATTCCAAACAAATTCTTAAGCACTGATTCCCAAGCCAACAATGATTCAAATAACCCTCAAGGGCCACATAATTCAAGTACTTCCGTGTCACGATCCAAATCCCCCTCCGGTCGTGATGGCGTCTCTCGTGAAGACGAGGCCAGCCAGACCATTTTAGAACACCATTTTAAGAAGTTAAACAATTCAAATATGATTTAATGATATTAAGTAATGAAATTACAACCCAACACAGCCTTAATCAGGGTGTCACAAGTCACGAGCAACTATTAAAATATAACTACCACTACAAGTCTGGAATATACAATAGGACTGATAAAACAAAGGAATAACATGCGATACTATGAACGCTGGCAGTCACCTCACTAATCTCCATTAACTTAGCCTCCGATCCACTCAAAATCTGTTATCGAGTGAAGAAATACCTGCATCTGCACATGAGGTGCATAGAGTAAAGTGAGTACTCCAACTCAGAGAGTAATAAAGGTAAATAACAACTGAGTAGTAAGAAATCACGTAAAGAAAACCATCATGCTGTAAAAACAGTAAAACTGTGAAAGCTTTAGAAATATCTTGGCTTATTTAATCTCTTTTGAAAAAGATCCTTTCAACAGTTATGAAAACAATTTCAAAACAGTTAGTACTGATATGCACAGAAAATCCGCCCCTCGAGCACAACTATTATAGTATAACAAGTAAAAGACAAGTAAGTATGCAAAATGAGAACATAAAAGCTCACCCCTCAGGCAATATCTCAAAGCAGTACCATCCAGTCGGGCTCACCTTTAGAACACTCTCAGCCCCTCGGGCTCGCTCTCTTAGATCACTCTCAAAAGAACAATATCATATAGTAATCGCTTCGACGTACAGCCTAATTCACATATCGCTGCGGCGTGCAACCCTTGCGTTCACTGTGGGGGTGCAGACACGAAGGGGCTCCTAGAGCCCAAGCGTTATATCATTGCGGTGTGCAGTCAGATTGAATGTGTGTATGTGTGTGTGTGTATATATATATATATATATATATATATATATAAGTATTGTTGCGGCTTTTAACCTGATCCATAATACAAACCCTCACATCCAGGCCCTCAGCCTCATATCACTCAGTGTATCCTTACATCTGGCCTCGGCCACACTCAGGTATCGTCACATCTGGCCCTCAATCACACTCAGTCAGAATATCATCACAAGGCCCTTGGGCATTAGTAATACAATAGTGCTCAGCCCAAATTATCATTTAAAATATTATTTAAGACTCAAATCTGAGTAAAAGTTTCTAAGTTGTAAAGTATTGGAGAAACAATATGACTGAGTTCAACTAATAAGTCAAAACAATGAGGAAGCATCGATAATAATCCCGAAAGAATTCAAATAGTTGGCACGAAGTCCAAATATTGAAATCAACCCATTCACGATGATAACAAGTAAATTTTAGTTAAATACACAGTAAATTCAACAATCGGGACGGACCAAGTCACAATCTCCAATGGCGCTCTACCACACGCCCACTATCTGGCATACAAGTCACCTCGATATAGCACTACGATATGCGATCCGAGGTTTCAAATCCTTAGGATGTCATTTACAGTCATTACTCACCTCGAACTTGTGAAATCTCTAGCTCGCGATGTCTTTGCCCCTCAAACCGGCCTCCACGCGCATCGAATCTATCCAACATCAGAGCGATCATATCACAATATGCCAATGGGATAATACCCAATCAAAAACAATCGAAAAATAACAAAAATCTTGAAATTAGCAAAACCCGAGCCTCAGGCCCACTTCTCGAAAATTAGAAAATTTAACATCAATGGATTCCTTATCTTCTCACAAGTTCATACATACAAAGAACTCTCAAACCCGAGCTCAAATGACCCATCAAATCCTAATTTAAAATATCAAAAACTCAAGGCCTAGTTCATCAATTTTAGGCTTACTTTCCATGAATTTCTAGGTTAATTTCACATAATAATCATATTTTTAACTCATAAAACTTACCTCCAGTCAATCCCAGTCGAAAGCCTCTTCATATGCTCCCAAAAAGCTCTCAAGATGTCCAATAATAGTGGAAAATAACTTAGGCTCGTGGATGAAATATCATTAAAACTAATTCTGCCCAGACCTCATTTCTGCTTCTACGATTCCCCTACCGCTTCTGTGGTGGCTGCTTCTGCGGTACGTCTCCTGATTCACGTCCAAGCAACGGTCGCAGTCAATATAACCTGGTCTAATAAGTCCAAGATCGATCCCATAGAGAATTAACCTATCAATCACAACTTTCACAACCCAAGAGTACTTCTGAATCAAGTTCCCAAAATTTAGAGTATATTTGTGTATGGATTTCGACTAACTACTTTGCAATAATTAAGAATGCTTAAAAGAAATAATTGTATGTTGAGTAAAAATAATATGGAGAAGGACTAAGGTATTGATTTCCCCTATTGATGGAATCCCTTATCGTTATGCTCATACAAATTGTTAATATATTCTATCAATCATGAACGCTACGTGTATCGTAACCCTCTCCCGAGCAATTACAATAATTTACTAGTCCACTCTCCCAAGCTACCCTAGCTAGCTTTAATTTGAATAGTTCACTTAAGATTGCACCCAAGACTTCGTTGTTCCTAACCCCGTCTTTACGCCTAAAGTTATAGATTCCTCCAATAACCTAGGTGTGGTATTGTTCAACAATATACCTAAATATGCACTCTTTTCCAAGTTATGCACACTAAATAGGCACATCTAATTGGGGATCCTACCAATTAACTACAACAAGAATGAAGTTGAACAAATAGAAATCTAAGTCACAATTTGTAATCACATAAACGATAAGTTCATCACCCAATAGGTACCATCAAAACCTTAGAAAAGGATTTAGCTACTAATGCTTAAAGAAACAAGAATAATAATTGAAATCATAAAGAAATACTTGGTATAAAATAAAAAGAAGGAGTTGAGAGGATTCTCTCTTACTAAATATCTTGCAAAAGTATTAAAATAAAGACAACATGCCTATATGGGGCAAACTAGGAGTTTATATAGAGGTTTTAGGGCTAAAAAAAACTAAGTATGAGTCTAATTAGGAAAGCTGAGCGTCGCCTTCGACGGTTGGTTCGCGGCTGCGAGCTGACCGCGAACAGTAAAACTTCAGAAAGCCTATTTATTCGCGGTTCATCCGCGACCGCGAATGAACCACGGAGGAACAGTGCTGCGGCTTTTTCTATGCTTTTTTCAGCTCTTTTCACCTTAGCTCTTCTCTTGGCATTTTCATCAACATATGACTCCAAAATAGTTCTTCTTAGCATCCATTGCATCACATGTACCTATAACACACAAACAAACACTAATCAAAGCATTTTGTCCTCATAAACAACAATAATACCATAACAAAGTGTGATTATTTAGGGATAATTATAGTCAAATTCACCTATTATCAATACCGCACACTTAAACCTTTGCTCGTCCTCGAGCAACCCTAATCACACTTTAGGCCAATTATAAAATTTTTTGTCTCCCCCAAACTATGTCACAAAAGCTATTATACATGAACAACCTAAGATATGCACAATCTTTACCTAACCGCAAATTCTCATGCCCGCACATTATTACTTACTCTACTTATTACCAAAAACTTGCAAATTTACCTTCTTCCTCTTGAATTACATGCCCTCACAAAATTTATTGAGAGAAGTTCCCACACATTAACAATTCAAAGATATGGAACTTATAAATATCGGAAAAATTCACTCACTCTCAACAAAGAACATTTATATGCATACAGACACACCATAGGCTTGCCCCTAGTGTAATACTTCACTAATCAAGTTATTCAATCATAGAGCAAGAGGTCTTTAAGGGTTATAATGTTGGCTATGGGATGGGTAGGATACTTTTGGTTATAGTGACTAGCCTCCCTAAGCACTTTTCTTTTTCCTTTTCACATCTTCCCTTTTTGTTTTCTTCCTTATGTCTCCCATAAACATTCCTTCACCTTTCTTTACTTTTAGCCTCCCCTTTTTCAATTTCCCTTCACCCCACACTTAAACTTTTGCATATTCATTAAAATACAAGTGCTTCTAGGAGGTAAAGCAGAACATTATATATATTTGATGAACATTCAAGGGTTATCAAAGAATAGGCTTTAGGCTCAAAGGGGTTAACTAAGATATAATATACGGGTGAATTCATGTCTATTGGTATATGGGGTTACACAAAAAAATGCCTCTATCCTTTCTACAACCAAACAACTTCTATTTCGCTTTGCAAACACACATGGCAAGTTCTAGGCATCATGTAAAGCATACAATGTAAGTAAAACCTCATACACACATAGCATGCAACTCATTTGGAATCCGGTTTATCTACAAAGTCCTATCAATGTTCAAGCAAGTTGTATTGTGCAATTTAAGGCATATTTAGAATCTACAGTCAAGCTTAGATAATACATTCTCAAGTTCAATTAAGCTTTGCTAATGTGCATACTTGGGGTTACATGTTACCCTTTGTCCTCTAATCCTAAAAAAGAAAAATCTACCTAACCCGGTTCAATAAAAACCCTTGAAAAAGAACCGTGGTCAAAAGAAAAACCAATGATACACTACCTAGAAAAAGAAAATAAAAGAAAAAAAAATTCCTACGTGGACTACATCCCTCAAGAGTAATTATCCTAAATAGTCCGTCATCAGGAAGAGTCCTCTACTCATATTTTTGGATATTTAAAATTTTAAAATTTTATGATTTTTTTGTATTTTTTATTCCGACTTAGACCCTTAAGAAACCCGTCGCCAAGTATCTATCATCGGGCCAAGCCATCTAATATAATTTACAGCTACATCTACTATATACAATATACAATACAAGATAAGTCTCCCATCCCACACTTAAAATCATGCCATGTCGTCATGGCATAATAATACATGTATAGCACAGAAGGGTGAGAAAACTTACCTGGGATCTAGCCCGTGTCTAGCCACTTTATCACTTTCTTTTTCACCCTATCCTTCATATTCGGGTTCAGCCTTCTTTTGCGTTTCCTGGAAGGTTTGTGCCCCTTTTCCCGAAGAATCTTGTGCATGCTATGCAAGGCTGATCCCCTTTATGTCTGCCAGGGTCCAACCATTGGCAGCTTTACATTCCTTGAGTACCTGTAATAGCTTTTGAGCCTACACATCTAGCAAACCAGATGAAGTATTAGCAGGTAAAGTGGAGTTAGGATCTAGAAATTCATACCTGAGATGAGATGGTAGTGGCTTAAGCTCAAGCTTTGGTGGCTTTTCTATGGATGGTTTTGCAGGAGGGGTCTCTCTTTTCTCTAAGTGTAGAGGCTCGAATTCAAGTTCTCTCTCCCAAAACCCCTTGCCTTCCAGAAATGGTACCCATTCTGCTAAACTTTCACCATTTACCTCTTTCAAGTTCATCAGGCATGCTTGAAGTGGATCTTCAATGGTCAACTCTGCATTGTCGGTTTCCACTATCACATCAACCGCATCAATAAGAGAGCAATTCGCGAACTCACTAGGGCGCCTCATGGATTTTTGCACATTGAATATGATCTCCTCATCATTCAACCTCATCTTGAGTTCCCCAGTTTCACAATTAATTAGAGCTCTCCCGGTGGCTAGGAATGGTCTTCCTAGAATTATAGGAATTTCTTCGTCCACCTTGCAATCAAGAATAACAAAATCGACGGGAAACACGAACTTCCCAACCTGGATAAGCACATCATCTATAATACCAAATGGACGCTTAACCGTCCTGTCAGCAAGCTGTAAAAGCATAGTGGTGGGCCTGGCTCTCCCAATGCCTAACCTCTTATAAATGACTAAGGGCATGAGATTAATGCTTGCCCCCAAATCACACAAAGCCTTAGTAAAGGCATAATTCCCTATAGTGCATGGGATGGTGAAGCTGCCTGGATCAAATAGCTTCTCAGCAATGGGTCTGGATACCACAACACTACAAGTCTGAGTCAGTATTACGGTGGCCAAGTCTTGGAAATCAAATTTCCGCGACATCAAATCGTTCATCATCTTAGCATAACCGGGCATTTCTTTTAAAACTTCAATTAAGGGAATGTTTACCTGGATTTGCTTGAGCATTTCAAATAACTTTTTGTATTGCTCCTTTTTCTGGTGTTTGGCCAACCTTTGGGGGAATGGTGGTGGAGGCCTCTTCTTCCCAGTGACTTGGGACTTTTCTTTTTCTATCACTTTCTCATCAATCCGCTACTCTACTTGTTCAGCTACTTTCTCCGTTCCCTGTTTTGCTTCTTTATTTTCAGCAACTGGCTGGACTGTGACTTCTGTCAACCCTGTGGACTCATCCAGTTCAATGGGCAATGGAGTAGGTGTCTCAGCCTGTCTGTCAATTTTCTCACTTTCATTCTCAGCATCAAGATCTCTACCGCTTCTCAGAGTCACTGCCATCATCTGCTTTGGGATTTGGTCCTTTGGGTTTGTTTGTGTATCTGCAGGCAATGTCCCTTGAGGACGATTGTTGAGAGACATAGCAATCTGACCCACATGTACTTAAATATTCTTGATGGTGGCATCATGTGCATCTATCCTCTCATTTGTTTTGGCATTTGACCCAATTACCTGCTGCATCATAGCTTCCAACCTTGCAAACTCATCGTCATGTCTACTCCTATGTGGTGGTGGAGGTAGATGATATCCCTGCTGCTGATTGCCGAAATTCTGAGGTCTAGGATATGGAGCCATGTTGTGTGGTGGCTTCATACCTGCTGCATTAAATTATGGCTGAGGAGGCCTGTACTGTATTGGAGCCTGTTGGCCCCAGTTTTGATTACCTTATCGCTGCCCTCCATAGTTAGCCACATAGTTCATATCCTCATGCTGATGATGATGTTCTTGGTCCGCAACCTATGAATTACCTATGGGTTGGCTAATGCAAGATGTGCATAAACCACCATTGGTAGTATCTACAATGTGAACCTGCTGCTTAACCCCTGATTCTTCCACCTTCTTTGTTAGGATGCTCATTTGTGTCAATAAAGTTGCCATGTTCTCCTCTAGAGTGTTGGATGGATCCAGAGGTACAGAGTGTACCACTGGTGTGATAGGAGCATTCCTGGACGTCCACCCGGAATTTTGAGCCATTTTGTCTAGCAAATTTTGGCCCTCTCTTCAAGTCTTGCTCAGAAAAGCCCCACCTGCTGAAGCATCTACAATATTCTTCATACTTTCTAAAAGCCCCATGTAGAATCTTTGGCCCAACATCTGCTCAGGAATCCCATGGTGAGGACACATAACAAGCATACCCTTGAATATGCCCCAAGTTTCATGTAATGTTTCCATTGGTTTCTGCTTGAAGCTCACAATATCATCAATTTGTTGAGCTGTCTTGTTAGGTGGATGAAACTTGTTGTGGAATTATTTGACTAAGTCATCCCAAGTTGCAATGGAGTTTATTGGGAGTGATTTTAGCCATATCTGTGCTGCTCCTGTAACTGAGAACGGAAAGAGTAATAATTTGATAGCTTCCGGAGTTACATTCGGTTGCCTCTGTGTCTTGCATATCGAGAGAAAGTTCTTCAGGTGCTGATGTGGATCTTCAACCTGAGACCCAGAGAATAATCCCTTATTTTGCAACAAGTGTAGCATGGTGTTAGTAATCTGGAAAGACTCAGCTTGAATCGCTAGCACAATGATGGCAGTTGCCAAATTATCCGCTGTGGGTTGTGCCCAGTCAAACAGTGCACCTTCCTGTGCCTCCTGCGCCTCTTGCATATTTAACCCGACTTGCTGGTTTTGTTCATTTATGTCACCCATGGTGAAGTCTAGTTTGATTGGTTGTTGAGATTGTTGAATTTGTTTGATAGCCTTGTTACGTGCCTTGAAAGTTTGCTCGGGGTCTGAGAGTCCTTCAATTAGTTCTCCAGTCCTTGCAGATTTTCTAGGCATGCACCGAGTACCCAAATCAACAACCGTCAAAATATTCAATGTAAAGTGTAGAAAGAACCTGACTACACAAGAATCTTGAAGTTCTAGCAATGGCAATTGATAATTCTGTTAATTCCCCGGCAACGACGCCAAAATTGATTCACGTCCAAGCAACGGTCGTAGTCAACATAACCTGGTCTAATAAGTCCAAGATCGATCCCATAGAGAATTAACCTATCAATCACAACTTTCACAACCCAAGAGTACTTCTGAATCAGGTTCCCAAAATTTAGAGTATATTTGTGTATGGATTTCGACTAACTACTTTGCAATAATTAAGAATGCTTAAAAGAAAGAATTGTATGTTGAGTAAAAATAATATGGAGAAGGACTAAGGTATTGATTTCCCCTATTGATGGAATCCCTTATCGTTATGCTCATAGAAATTGTTAATATATTCTATCAATCATGAACGTTATTTGTATCGTAACCCTCTCCCGAGCAATTACAATAATTTACTAGTGCACTCTCTCGAGCTACCCTAGCTAGCTTTAATTTGAATAGTTCACTTAAGATTGCACCCAAGACTTCGTTATTCCTAACCCCTTCTTTACCCCTAAAGTTATAGATTCCTCCAATAACCTAGGTGTGGTGTTGTTCAACAATATACCTAAATATGCACTCTTTTCCAAGTTATGCACACTAAATAGGCACAGAGCTAATTGGGGATCCTATCAATTAACTACAACAAGAATGAAGTTGAACAAATAGAAATCTAAGTCACAATTTGTAATCACATAAACGATAAGTTCATCACCCAATAGGTTCCATCAAAACCTTAGAAAAGGATTTAGCTACTCATGCTTAAAGAAACAAGAATAATAATTGAAATCATAAAGAAATACTTGATATAAAATAAAAAGAAGGAGTTGAGAGGATTCTCTCTTACTAAATATCTTGCAAAAGTATTAAAATAAAGACAACATGCCTCTATGGGACAAACTAGGAGTTTATATAGAGGTTTTAGGGCTAAAAAAACTAAGTTTGAGTCTAATTAGGAGAGCTGGGCGTCGCCTTCCGCGGTTGGTTCGCAGCCGCGAGCTGACCACGAACATTTTTATTCGCGGTTCATCCGCGACCGCGAATGAACCGCGGAGGAATAGTGTTGCGGCTATTTCTCTGCTTTTTCCAGCTCTTTTCACCTTAGCTCTTCTCTTGGCCTTTTCATTAACATATGACTCCAAAATAGTTCTTCTTAGCATCCATTGCATCACATGTACCTATAACACACAAACAAACACTAATCAAAGCATTTTGTCCTCATAAACAACAATAATACCATAACAAAGTGTGATTATTTAGGGCATAATTATAGTCAAATTCACCTATTATCATCTCCCCTTTCTGTAGAATTAACTAAAATGCCCAGGACCGCTTCTGCGGTCGAGTCCCGCTTTTGCGGACCCTACTTATGCGGTCACTCATCCGCTACAGTAGAACTAGTCTAAAGCGTGCTGACTGCTTCTGCGATCATATGTTTGCACCTGCGCATACCGCACCTACAAAAATAATCTGCTTTTGCGGAAATCCTTCAATTGGCCAACTTTCGCACCTTCGATCGTATTTGCGGATCCGCATCTGTCGCCTCTTTTACGTAGATGCGCAAATACCAGGTACCAGAAAACCAACAATCTCTTAAGTCCCAAATTCATCTTGATGACTATCCGAAATCACCCTGAGGCCCCCGGGACCTCAACGAAAAGTGCCAACCCACCCTAAAATATTATTCAAACTTGCTCCAATCATCAAAACACCTCAAGTAACACCAAAACCATCAATTTCTCACTGAATTCAAACCTACGTTCTTCAAAAACATTCGAAATATGCATTTGATAAAAAACCCCAACCAAAACACCTCAAACTGACCTCAAATTTTACACACACATCTCAAATACATAACGAAGCTACTGCAACTTTCGAAATTCCATTCCGACCCTCAAATCAAAATTTCACATATCAACCAGAATTCGCCAAAATACTAACTTCGCCAATTGAAGCCTAATTCTATACCGAACCTTTAAAATTAATTTCGATCACACTCCTAAGTCATAATTCACCCAGCAAAATAATCGTAAAAACTCTGATCCGAGCTCGTATACCAATAAGTCAATTCTTGGTCAAACTTTCAAATTTCAAACTTTCAACTAAAACTATTCTTTCAAATTCATTCCAATTTTTTCCTGAAAGCCAAAAGAAACGATCAACATTAGTCATAATACATAACATGAGGCAAGTCATGCCTGAGAACTGTCGGTCAAGTTCAAAAGCTTAAAACGTCCGGTTGGGTTGTTACATCCCTCCTTAAACACACGTTTGTCCTTGAATGTACCCAGAGTTGTTCTAAAAGCCAACCAATCGTTGAATAACCTTGACATGTATATACCCATAGGTGCTCCCACGTCACCATATCTCGTATAGGTCCAATATCACATAGAAATTGAAATTACACAACCCAGTCTAGCCCATAAATCATAGAACCACATTTCCCTTTCCGAAATCATACACAAGATCAGAACCTCACATCTATACTCAGAATAAGCCCGAACCAGCTGTATTAACCCATACCAGGTGCAATTATATGATATACCACATAACTCAAACACTCGAAACGGTAATTTCTATTCACAACAGCTGCCCACAACAATCAAATACCATACAAAACCTCTAATTAGCTAAAGTCTCATTCCAACACATTCATATATTGCCAACAATAAATGAAACACGCATTAAACCATAACCATTTCTCAATAAATCATTCATGAACCCACTTCCCCTTTTGGCTAATACAACAGCAGATTTTGAAACCGAACCTCGATATTATCCTTCCAACAAGTTGAAACCAAATTCGTTCATATTTATTAATGACTCTAACGATCACTTAAAATCCAACACACTACTCTGGTGACATGACACATCAATACAGGCCTACGCCACGACGTGCATGATTCGTGTACTAATAAGAAATGGTCTGAACATACTCCAATCATGTAAATGACCCAAACGAAAGAGTTATACATCAAGCTCCTCAATACCGTCACAATACAAAGTTGAGACACTGCCTCACACCATAAAAATAGAACATATGAATCTACCCAAAAAAGTCATCTCTCCACGTAGCCTTGCTACAATGCCCGATTCTATCCAAACACTATTTTACACATGAAACACTCTAAGTCACTATGCTCAAATTTTGACAGCCATGCAGAATATGATTGGGACCAAAGCAAATCATTACACCCACGGTGAAACAAATAACATAAGCCACACAACCTAATAGGACATAATCGATACGTCATTCACTGAGCAATGCTCAACTACTCTTCCCGCTTGAATTCCACTAGACTCTAATTCAATAGCACCGTATGTGCCTACCAATGAACTCCCTATTAAGGGAATCCCGAAGCTGTCCCCTCAACTCCTTAACTCTGTCGGTGCCATACTATATGGTGCCCGACACCAAATCAATTCCGAAATCCATAACCTTGCCCGACGACATGCCCGCCAAAAGAAACATATTTGAAAAGTCCCTCAACACCGGAAGTGAATCAGCATAAGGATCCTCAGCACCGACACTCATCACAAGAGCCCAAGTAAGAAAGACAATCCTTCCCAGCCGTCTGCTCGGTCTTCGAAATATAACACCACTCTACTAGAATATACTCCGACACACCTCACCACTCAACCCGTGACATTATGACATAGCCCATAGCGCAATAGTCTAGAATAGCCCAATACTGAGACAATCAGCCTAAACCCCAATCACTTCCAAACCCGACATGCCAAGCATAAAAGATTCGCTTGGGTCTCCAGACCCTAATAGTCACTACACGGCCAATACACGCGACTCACAATAAAAATATAGCCTGAACACAAGAACTCATAGTCTTCAACTCCATATAGCACACAAATCACCATACCTAATCCAAATTCCACCATCCGAATACATATCACACCTCAAGTACCCAATAATTCCACGAAAGATATTCTGTAATTTCCTTGTGCCACCAAGCAAACCTATCTATCACCGGCCAATTTAATAAGAAAGCACCGTAATACTACCAAAGTGCCATCAACTTAATCGCATTGACATTTTACTAAAATATATACCCTCGTCAAATCACTATGATTAGCAATACCATTTCCTTAATCATCTGAAGATCATTCACCCAAATCATCTGAAGCTCGATTCTCTAATCACCTAAAATTTCCCGTGCTGCTTAAGAATTTAATGACCTTCCATTCAGAACTGAACCGCAACCTTACACACACGAATCTCAATCCTCCACAATATATCGCATATATGGTACCACCCTAGGATAACATGAGAACTTCATCTCCCTTCCTAACCACAAACATCTACGTACTCAACTTAGTCAAGAACTCTCCATTGGTCCCACCTAGAAGAAAATCATTGCGCACCCCATGCTCTGCATGTCCATAGAAAAAATACATCTCCAAAGCACGATGAAACCTAATAAGAATTCTCTCCCAATTCCATTTGCATAAGCTAAACCGTCAGGACTGAATCCTTCTAACTAGACCAAGCCAAACAAGCTTTCAGATTTCAAGAGCTTTGCTGCAAAATACCTGTACGAACTCACTGCCTCGAACACACACAAGGAATTAATCACATTCTTACCATATCAATTTGGTCTTCTATCAAGATACTCCACCCATCTAAATTTCCTTATGTTTCATTCTCAACTTGATATTTTCTCTTATTGTAGCACCACAATGCCTTACCGAGGCTTAACACACGAGACCCAAGCATGAACCACACTATTTGAAACCCATAAGCCGCTGAATACTCTCTCTTGAATATTCCAAAAAACACCACATTCCTCGACACTTTATTCTGAAGAACTTCCTGTGAATCTAAATCTGTTACCTTACTTTCCTGATACTGATGCATAGAATCCGATAATTAACATAGAATTACTACAAATCTAAACCTCTTCCAATGAAAACACAGTTTCTAATCACACATGCAACTTTAAGATACATGATTGTTCTTTGTAGACTCTTGAACATATTAGAACCATTTTTGAAAGTCATTCGCTCTTATTAAAACTAAAACTTACCTGACCTACAAAACCACCCATGCCTCACTAGCGTGTCGATGCCGCAAAATGAAATCCTCATTCTAATGCAACCATGCAACTCCATGCTCTATGCGCCGAGCATTCTTTAACCATAACACTCTAGACATTCCGTGATTCTCACACTCTATCAGGATAATGTAACCTTTATCACAATTTTCCTTTACTCTAGCCATAGCCAACTCACTCACACGCCCCAAACTGGAACCAACATAGCACCTAACTGTGCAATCAGCTGCTCCCAGCAGCCTCCCCTATTTGGATCGAAGCCATAGATCAAGATACACTCAATAACTCATAGCGCTTTTGCTATATTGATGCCATAATAACATAGTGAGAATAAACTGAAATCACCTATAAGTTTTGAAAACATAGATCATCTCGTACTGTAACTCACCTATAATTCTCGCATCCATCGCCGCAAGAGTTAAGCCCCCATCCCCTTAAGCGACCCGAAATTCCAAATTCAACATGTACTTTTCAATTACACATGAGATCTTCTAACATACACCTAGGGATCATACCACTTAAGAACACTCCGCAGGAAACAACCCACATGTTTTGCCTTAATTTAACATTTCTGCATACCTTCCACCATCGTACACCTTACACCGTGGTTTAATCTTCTTGGGTCTGAACTCCACCACATGAAATGCACTTCACTCCGCAACTAAGAGACACAAATGATTCTTCATGTGCCCATAATCCAGGCTACACATCAAATTACAATAGGAATCGAACACTTAATATTCATCTATTTATCTACCAGACTTCTTCGTCACTATAAAGTCATATAGATACATCTCGCAGTACTAACATACTCGTCACATGGGTATCCAACCGCCATTCCCACTAATAGGGACAATGCCAAACATATAAGTTCAAAACACTTGCACATACAATCAACACCGCGGTGCTCAAGCCATAGGAAAAGGTCCAGCCTCAAGTCCTTCAGATTGGCCCAATATATATACTCACGGAGATTTCATCTCACCCCTCAATCGGGGACTCACATACCATCAAGGCACATCTGATACTGGGCGCTCATGCGTGCATACAAACACGTGGAAGGAATTTCAAGAGTTTCTTTTCAAGTTGAATCAAGGACGCACGATAATAATTCAAGAATATGAAGTTTTCCTAAAGGTTTTGCAGCTTCTTGACGATAAATACATGTGTCTTCGTACGGATCCATGATACTCTATTAAAGTTGCTTCTGACTCGTGAGACCTTGTAACCTAGGCTTTTATACCTGTTTGTCACGACCCAAACCCCACTCTGAACGTGATGGCGCCTCTTGTGAAGACAAGGCCAACAAAACCATTTTAGAATACCACTTTTAAGTAGTTAATTAATTCAAATACGATTTAATGATATTAATTAACAAAATTACAACCCAACACAGCCCTAATCGGGGTGTCACAAGTCACGAGAAACTATAAGAATATAACTACCACTACAATTCTGGAATATACAAATAGGACTGATAAAATAAAGGAAGAACATGTGGTGTTCCAAATGCTGGCAGTCACCTCGCTAATCTCTATTAACTTAGCCTCTGATCTGCTTAAAACCCGATACCATGTGAATAAATACCTGCATTTGCACATGAGGTGTATGGAGTAAAATGAGTACTCTAACTCAATAAGTAATAAAGGTAAATAACAACTGAGCAGTAAGAAATCACGTAAAGCAAACCATCACGATTTATAGAAGAAGGGTACAACTCTTTGAGAAAACAGTGAAATCTTTAGAAATATCTTGGCTCAGTTTAAATCTCTTTTGTAAAAGATCCTTTCAACAGTTATGAAAACGATTTCAAAACTACTAGCACTGATAAGTACAGAAAAATCTACCCCTTGGGCACAACTATCATATTATAAAAAGTAAAAGACAAGTAAGTATGCAAAATGAGTACATAAAAGCTCACCCCTCGGGCAATATCTCAAAGTAGTACCAGCCCCTCGGGCTCACCCTTAGAACACTCTCAGCCTATTAGGATCGCTCTCTTAGATCACTCTCAGAGTAGTATCATATAGTAACTGCTGTGGCATGCAGCCCAATCCATATATTGTTGCGGTGTTCAGCCTGTTGATGTCCTCTTTTTCTCGCGAAATCGAGTTTACGACATTTGGGAGGACAATCCTATTCCCGTTTGGGAATTGGGTTTTAAATTTTTGGAGAGTCGCCACCTAATGATTATAGTGAATTAGGATACTTTAAAAAAGAACTGGAGATGAAAATCAAAGTTTGGGTAAGGGCTAGATATTATCTCGAAGGGAAGGTGTTAGGCGCCCCTCAAGATCCACTAGTGTGGTTCCCAGCCATGCTACAATTGTGACTTTAAACGCAACCAAACAAGTAGACAATCAACCATTGCAAATACAAGAATCTTTCACATAACAATTACAAATAAAAAGCACAAAAAGGATTTAAAAGAGCTGAAGTTTGGGAAGGAAGCGATTTGTGATTAAAGAAGAGATACATAAATAAAGGGAAGGGTCAAATAATTGAGGCAAGTAAATTAAAAGAAATTAAAAGCATAAGAAGCTTAAAAACAATTGGACAGCTTTTGCAAACCTGAAAATAGATAGTAATAAAGAGGGAGGGTGGGGGGATCCTAGGTTTATACATTACATGGATTATTCACACAACACTAGTACTCATTTGTATGCATAGTGTTATCGTGTGATCATCATCTCCATGTCTACCCTTCCCACCCTGTTAAGGTATTAAAGCGTTGAATGGTATCGTTACTTATTGCATGCTATTACCCATTCCAGTACTATCAGTCCCGGAAGCAAAATGGACTACTAATCCTAAAGGGAAAGGGGTTTGGGGCTTTTAGTAGTTTCAAAGGATAAAATTCTAAGGCGTCAACCAAAACAAGTAATTACAAATAGAGGGAAACAGACAAGCAAACAAGGCTCAGATATGCCTCCATAGACCATCAAAAATCACTGAGTTTAGCATGTCTTACACGTACTGATTTTGGTCTTATTTAAATAAAGCTACGAGTGGACTGGTTCAACGCATATTTTTAGACAAAAAGTCTACAGTAGGCTTACTCGAATGCAGTTGACTAAAACCGATCTGATTGATCTAAGTGTTGGTTAAAGCTAGGTATGTTATATACTGGTTTTAGAAAAGATGCAAAGGAGTTACTAATGTTAACATATCATTACAAGTTCAACAGTTAATATTACCTCTAGTCATATTCGAAAAGTCCCATAGGCATGCTTTCTATCGCTTTCTGATTTGGATAACCCTTTTTTTAGACATTAACAAAAGTCCTATGAACATGGTATTTATATGCAACTTTTATAATTGAACCTATGAACTGTTTTCCTAGTGGTGTTTATAAATGCAGAATGCAGTAGTTTATAGACCATATTTTATACGAATTTAGAAGTTGACCTATAGGCAGGATATCTATGCGCGGAGATGCAAAAATTATGAATGAATCCTATAGGCATGGTTTCTATATGTGAGTTTGCAGAAGTTAAAGTTAACCTATATGTAAGATTTATAGGTGTATTTGAAAGAATTAAGAGTTAACCTATAGGCAGGATTTCTAAGTGTATTTGCAGAAAATAAAGTTACCCGATAAGCATGATTTCTAGGTGTGTTTGCAGAAACAAAGGTTAACCTGTAGGCATGATTTCTAGGTGTGAAATTATAGAAATCGTAACAAACTCCTATAGGTAGGATTTCTACCCTTCATGCATGAAAATTAAATCACATCCCCCATTTTTACTAAGTTCCCCGTGTTTGTACAAGTTACTACAGCCCAAAAGAAATAAACTGGAACTAAAAATACATCAGAAATCCCCAGCTACATCCGAGCAACCTAATCGAGACTTGAGGCCTAATAATATGAGATTGAGCCACTTCCAAGATCCATATTTCCAAGCCTTCTCTCATATAGGGTGTTTCAGAGATCCAGGGAATTTCAGGAACTCCAGGCAGTGCATACACCCAAGATGTTAAATAGAAATTGGGTTGTGAAATATGGAAGGGATAGCCCTTATGTGTCCAAGTTCAGAGGGAGCTCCAGGGTCCCAAGGAAAGGCTCACACAAGAGGGGTAGAACTTAAGTTCTAAGAATGAGTGTAAGCGCAGTAGAAGGGGTAAGGGCTACCCAAGTTGGCTGGTGGTCATGCCCAGCCACAAAATAGACTGGAACACCCCTGACCAAACTTATTAATCAAACATTTAGGTAGTAAAGACCTACTGGAGGTCAAGCCATGGCCTGAACAATAATCAAAAATACTGCCAGGCCAAGGCTGTTACTCAGCACATACAATAAGGGAATGGGGGATGGGAAATTGACAAGCTTAGGGCCCCAAAGGGCCCAACTCATATCCATGGACAATGATTTCAGACATTGTCATGTTTCTGAACTATAACTTAAAGGATATAAAGGGGATATGAGGGTTTGGGATTCATAAATCAAATAAATAACCTACAACTGACAGGATGTACACATAAATTAAACATTGAATTACAAGGGAAAAGGACATGTTACAGAATGCTAATAACACTTGTTAACTAAAGAAAACATGAACAGAAGTAGACAGGAATGAAAACATGTTGTTGTTGAGACATGTAAATTAACTAGGACATACCAGTAGAGAAGCAAAAGTGCATAAGAAAGTAGATCAAAACAAAAGTCCATAGCCAAGCAACAACACTAGTAGCAGAAGAGAGAGAAAGAGAGAGAGAGAGAGAGAGAGAGAGAGAGAGAGAGAGAGAGAGAGAGAGAGATAGAAAATGAGAGAAAGAGAGAGAGAGAGAGAGAGAGAGATAGAAAATGAGAGAAAGAGAGAGAGAGAAAATGAGAGAGAGAGAGAGAGAGAGAGAGAGAAAATGAGAGAGAGAGAGAGAGAGAAAATGAGAGAGAGAGAGAGAGAGTTTATTTAATTAAGAGTGAGTTTTGAACTCAGATTGCTCTTCTGCGTTCGTTAGCGTTCGTGTGTTCAAATGAAAGGGAGGAGAGTATTTATAGATTTTTGAAAATGAGTAGAGTAAGGTAATACGTACAAATCTAACATAATTATGGGCATGATCACAAATCAGAATCAATTAGGATAATACTCCCCTTTAATCAGGGGATTCTTATTCAAACGGATACTAACAGGATCCATATAAGAAAAGGAGAATCAATCTTGCAAGCAGAATGACTGTTGCCATAAAAGAAACAGTAAAGTCATACAATAGGCAATTAAGTCTAAGTACAAGATTTGAAGTTATTTTTGGAAAGATTCAGTGAGGCCAATCAAAGAAAGATAATCAATTAAACTTTTACAGGCTAGTAAAATCAGGATCTCAGGGAAGGGAAAGTTTTTAAAATCAATTTCGAGTTAAAAAAATCACAGGATGAATTCATTATATAATGCATGCACAAATAGCATACATGTGAGGCCAAGCTATGGCAAACTCCTCTTCTGTGACAGCTATTTCCTCGTCTGGGAAGCAATCCTTAAACTCATGTTCCTCCTTGATAGGGTGCAAGGTGTTCTGCTATCGCCCTTCCTTTTTGGTTACATACGTGATGATAGAGATAGCGGATCTTAAGAGGCGGAAGAAAAGGAACCTCGGCGACCCAGAGATCGCGGAGTCCGCGCCCGTGCCGAAAGTGAAGAAGCTTTCCTCTCCTTTCAGTCGAGCATGCCCGCCCTTTAGCACTTCCCTTCCCTTACTCTAGGGCTTTTCTTCTCTTCTTCTCTAAGGGCAGTGAAAGCCATCTGATATAGGGCTTTCTCCTGTAATCTGTCTCTCGATAAGAAGCTTTCTTTTGATCCGGGTTAATCTCGTCTTCTTGAAGAATTATGGATTCCTAAACTCCTCTATTCCTGCTTTCCGGGGTACCTCTTCATCTAGTATCAGACGATTCGTTAGACGATTCTATTGATTTCTTCTCGGTGCAAAACAAAGGTTTGGAACCCTAGGACTCTTTCTCGTGAACTAGGTTCAGTCAAATAAATAGATGGATCGCCCTTTCCTGATCAACAAGCTCAAACCATTTGAAACAGAATTGCTACTTTTTTCTTGTTATTGATAGAGTGGTATTCTCCGCCCCTCTCAAATAAAGTAGAGGGGGAGAACTGGAAGAGAGAAGGAAAAAGAGCAAAAGAGAATCGAACCAGATCGAAACATTCAGCTGTCGACGGACAAAGCCGGAACGTCGACCGCAAACGAAGGATGGCCAGGCCAAGGGGCCACTGCTTGCACGGACATAGGGGCATACGAACATAGGGGTAGAGTAGAGGTTTTTCCAACGCAGGACGGAATGGACTAGATGGACAGCTAGCCCCTTGTCTTGTATAGGGTGGAAAAGTCAGTAGTACTAGGGCCTTCGAGTTGGAATTTCCAACTATAAACAAGTGTAGCGAAGTCACCTCCATTCTCGATTTCTATTGCGACAGAGGGAGTGACTTTGGAGTGCTTGTGGATGGTGTGCCACATGGGTACTTTCCAGCTTCTCGAGGGCATAATTTAGAAAAGGCGGAATTGGATAACTTCTTTGGCTTTATTGAGGCTTTTGTAGTGTGTCCTCTCTACAATAGAGAAAGCCTTCTTACCCTATAAGGATAGACATAATGCTTTAACCTTCCCAACAGGTAAATTCGTAGGCGTCTATTTTAGCGAAGAATTTTTTTATGCCCGAAACTTGGGTTATAGAATTTTCCCGCTAAGGGGCTACTTGTATGAGAAAAAGAAGAGTCCTTTCGAAGGCTTTGTATCAGACATCTTCGCTAGAAGACAAGAAGCAAAGATAAAGGATGATGCAGCTATGGTATATATCTACAAGATACTAATGAACTCTCTCTACGGTCGATGTTGAAGCATCTTCTTGGAATCACTAAGGAAGTAGGAAAGGATCCAGGGTTGCCTGAGGCCCTGAGAGCCAGGATGCTTGCTCTTGAAGATGAAGTAAACATGGTCATGGGCCAATATCTCGGTGCTGTTGAAGGTATGAATGAAGTGGTTTTTTAACCCACATTTGGAAAAGTTCTGTTAGGTTCTTAGTAGCAATCGGCGACCTTTTGGCCCGAGCTTCCCTTGGCATACCTTCGTTACCATTACTAAGAAAAGTAAGTAGGAATTCGTCCCAGATAAACTACTGATCTAGCTCTTTCGCATCGAGGAAAACCCCTATTTCCTCTTTCAGGTTAGGCGCCCTTTGCTCGAACGAAAGAGGGGTCTTTGCCGGGACCGATGCTAGTAGTTAGATTCAATATTCAAAAAGTCTTAAATAGAAGCCAAATCCAGTTGAGAAGAGACAAGCACGGTGACATCCATCGAAGGGATCTCGGTCGAGAAGCGGCCCAGGTAAAGTCAGATTTCAAAGGTAGAATGTATTGGTGGCACATCGACCTAGAATAAGGGCTCTAGTCCACGATTCCTGGATTCCAACCTTTCAAAGGCAAAGGAAGTCTCAAGCTGTAAAAGTAGGCCTGCCATCGATGCTAAGAGATAGACGAGCTACCATAGATCCCTCACCGACGAATAGCGTACTTTCCTCTTAGAATATCCCTTGAATAAGCGGATGAACCACTTGAGCCTCCTATTTCACTGAATCCGCTCTCAACTATATACGTTGATAGGGGATTGGCTGGTTTTTCCAGTCAAGTATAGTTGATAATCCCATTTTCTAATATGAATTTGAATAGATTCTCTTTATTATTATAAATATAGCTTTTTTATCTTCCACCTTATCTCCACAGCTTTGGGCGACGGGTTACTTCCTTTCTACACAGGAACGGAACGAGTTGACCAGACCATTCAACATCCGAAGGACTCTTACCGCTAGAACGACCGATGCCTGATTCATTTCTCGCTCACGACCCATTTCCTAGTCACCGGGCTGAGCGCACCTTTGGTACTTCAATAGGGCGAGCTGTTTGATAGTGACTTCTTTCGTTTGGTAGGGGTGGTGCCCTCGTGGGCACGTTCCTCTCTGGGGCGGTCTGGTCTAATCGAAGTCAACTGACTCACATGGAATACGGGGTTCGTTTTCACCGAGCTGGTCGCTTGAGTCTATAGGCTACCTTTCCTATCCGCTTTTCTACAAGGTCTACTTTCAGACCGGGCCAAGCCTTTAGGTTGTTTAAGTAGGTTTGGGCTAAGGTCGTTGCGCTCCTGCCACCTCTTGGCAAAGTAGGCTGATGGGCAAGCCCCCTCCTGTCGCAATGGTGTGGGGCGTCAGAGGCTGCTCATATTGGTCATGGGTTGAGAACGGGAATTGAACTCTATGAGATCGAATCTCCTGTTGTTCCTCAGTAGCTCAGTGGTAGAGCGGGGCTCTTTCTCCAGAACTTGGACTCAATCCACATCCCTTGCTTGAACCTTCTAGACCGAACTCAATTCAATAAAGTTTCCCCGTCCGATAGGTGCTTATACACTCATAGAGGCCTTTCCTTTACAAACAAGAGAAGTAATCGCACGTATCACGGTAGGGACTACTAAGGAGATGTACGAGTTTAGTTTAGTGTCCTTTTGATAAGAAACATCATACAACAATAGCATAGAGCAGACATTCAAAACATGCTAGTTAGGCTTCAATGTGTAATAGAGAGAGAAGGAATAAAAACACGCAGAGAGTCGAGTGAGAACTATAATCGAGTTTTTCAGGTGGCACAAACGTAGAACATATCGAGAAAAGAAATTTTAAAACAAGGAATCAAGTTGAATAATTTAAAAGAGACCCTTGCGACACAACATAGGCTTTTGGTGATGGGCAATGGGATTATGATAAGGAGGAAAAAGAGGTTAGTACGAGGCCGCCCAAGGATAAGGTAGATCTTGGAGAAATACTGGGGATGCCGACACTATATGGTCAACGACAACATAATGTATAAGGAAGGTAGCGAGAGAGGTGTTAGGTACATATTCGGGATGCACCGGGGGCCACGAAGGAGACTGGTGGTGGAACAAAGTTGTCCAAGGTAAAGTAGAAGCGAAGAAGGCAGTTTACTTGCGGCTAGTAGGGAGAACTGGAAAGGAGGAGAAGAGAGCAAACAATGAGAGATATAAGGTTGCTAGGAGCGAGGTGAAGATGGAAGTTATGGAGGCTAAGTCAGCAGCTTTTGCTCGTCTGTACGAGGAGATAGGGAACAAAGGTGGGAAGAATAAGCTATTCCAACTTTCTAAGGTGAGAGAGATGACGACTCGCGATTTGGACCAAGTGAGATTTATAAAAGATGACGACGTCAAAGTTTTGATGGGGGATGAGCAATTAAGAGGATATGGCAAACCTACTTTCATAAACTTCTTAATGAGTAAGAGGATCAGGATATTGTACTAGGTGATTTGCGAAATGCCGATAAACCACATGAGATAAGTGATTGTAGGGACTTTGAGGTCAAGGAGGTCATGGAGGAAATGCGTAAGATGAGGAGGGGCAGATCAACTGGACCAGACGAAATTCCGATTAAACTTTGGAGGTGTGTGGGCAGAGTAGGCTTGGAATGGCTTACTGGGTTGTTTAATATTATATTCAAGACTAATAGGGTGCCTGAAGAGTGGTGGTGAAGTACAATGATTCCATTGTATAAGAACAAAGGTGATATCCAGAGCTGTAACAATTATTGGGGTATCGAATTACTGATCCATACAATGAAAGTACGGGAGAGAATAGTAGAAATGAGAGTACGAAGGACAATATCTATTTTAGACAACCAGTTCAGGTTCTTGCCAGGGCGATCTACCACAGAAGCTATCCACATTGTTAGGAGGATAATGGAACAATAAAGGGATAAGAAGAAGGATCTGCACATAGTGTTTATCGATCTAGAGAAAACATATGACAGGGAGGTCTTATGGAGATGCTTAAAGGTTAAAGGGGTCCCAGTTGCCTACATTAAGGCGATTAAATAGATGTATGATGGAGCTAAGACTCGGGCTAGGACGGTAGGAGGCAACTCCAAGCATTTTCCGATTGTTACGGGGTTGCACCAAGGTTCTGCGTTCAGCCCTTTCCTATTTGCCCTGGTGATGGATGCCATAACGCATAATATTCAGGGAGAGGTGCCATGGTGTATGCTATTTGCTGATGATATAGTCCTAATTTACGAGACCAGACGCGGCGTCAACGAGAGACTAGAAGTTTGGAGACAAGCCCTTGAGTCTAAAGGTTTCAGGTTGAGCAGGACGAAGACGGAATATCTCGAGTGCAAGTTTGGGCTCGAACCGATGGACATCGGAGTAGAAGTGAGGCTTGACTCCCAAGTTATCCCGTAGAGGGGTAGTTTCAAGTACCTTGGGTCAGTAATTCAGGGGACCAGGGAGATCGACGAGGATGTCACACACCGTATAGGGGTGGGGTGGATGAAGTGGAGGTTAGAAACGGGAGTCCTGTGTGACAAGAAACTTCCACCGTTACCAAAGGTGAGTTTTATCGAGCAATGGTTAGACCAGCCATGTGTATGGAACCGAGTGTTGGTCGGTTAAGAACTCTCACATCTAGAAGAAGCAAGTTGCAGAGATGAAGATGTTAAGGTGGATGTCTGGGCATACAAGGATGTATAAGATTATGAATGAAGTTATTCGAGAAAGGGTAGGTGTGGTGCCCATGGAGGACAAGATGTGAGAAGCAACACTCAGGTGGTCCGGGCACATTCAAAGGAGGATCACTGATGCACATGTGAGGAGTTGTGAGCGACTGGCGGTGTTGGGCACGAGGAGAGGTAGAGCGAGACCTAAAAAGTACTGGATAGAGATGATCAGACAGGACATGATGCAACTTAGGATTATTGAGGACATGGCCCTTGACATGGGATTATGGAGGTTGAGCATTAAGGTTTTAGGTAAGGTTAGGTGGGAATTTGGGAATGTTTCTATAACACGCTAGTCTGAGACTAGGCAGTTAGTAGTTAATACTGATGTAGGGCTTTATATTATAGATATTAGTATACTTTCCTCTTTATTATATTCCTTATATTATTGTCATTTTATAATTTATGTTATTTTATTATGTTATGTATTTATGTTATTTATTATAAGTTCAGTGCTAGTACTAATATATCGCCACTTATTTTGGTCTCATGTTTTTTGAGCCGAGGGTCACCTGGAAACAGCCTCTCTGCCCCTCGGGGTAGGGGTAAGGTCTACGTATATATTACCCTCCCTAGACCCCATTTGTGGGAATACATTGGGTTGTTGTTGTTGTTGTTGTAAGCTGCATAAACAACCCCACAAGACTCGAATAGCCTTCCAAAGAGACTAGGGTTTTCAAATCAGTTGAGTTTAGACACGACAAATAGGAGAAACAACAAGCAATTTCAAAGATCCAAGTGAAAACCCCTAAAAATTAGGGTTTTAACTATTAATCAGTAAACCAAGCAGATAGGCTCAGGAACTCAAGTAAATCCCCAAAATTAGGGTTTTTAATATCAAATAAACATAGAGATGGTAAGCATATGAATCGAATCAAACCTTAACAAATAGACTCAAACAAAAGTTACAAAATGAAGTTTTTTTCAACATGCTTACTCAAATAAGGATAACAAACTAGCAAAGTACAAAAACATGCCAAGAACAAGGGAGGAGATTCAAAATAACTTAACATAAACCATAGTTAAAGAACATAGAGTTTTGAAAGCAAAAATTGGGGAAACTTCGAGAAGCATGCTCAGAAAGTTCAAACACACATAGATCTAGAGTAGGTCCAAGAATAAATCAAAGGAACCTTAGAGCTAGGGTTTCATAAGAAACCCAAAAGATGGGAAAGGCTTTGAAAACTCCCGATCTGAGTAGGACAGTCGAAGATCGAACTCGAATGGCCATGGCTGGCGACACAGAGGTTGAAGATGATCAGAGAACAACCATCGAGCAAAAGCTTGGTCAAGACCCATTCAAGGTCTGGTCATATGACCCTAGAGATGAGCACATAGAAGCCATGAGAGGCTGGTGTAGGCCTCTGATACGTCCGGGCAGCCATGGATTAGGGTTTCTACGAGGGGCGACAATTTGAGTTTGAGGTGAGTTAAGAGAGTTGAGAGAAGAGAGGGATTCAAGGGCGGCGTTTGGTGAATAATGAGGTAGGGCAAGAGGTCATTTGGAATTAAAAAAAGGAAAGAGGAGGTCTGGGCCATTGATCAAAATGATCAACGGCTCAGATTAGAAGAAAACAAACGGGTTTGGTTTAAATAGGAACTAGGCCGGGTTAGGACGAAATTGGGATGGGGTGATTTGGGCTCAATTTTGCGGCTGCATTGGGTTGAATAGGGGTGCCAATTTGAAATGTAATTGAAATGTAATTGGGGCTAGGTCGTAAATAGCCAATTTTCCTTTTAAAGTTTTTATAAAATAGTAATATGATTTTAAAAAGCAAATTAAGAGTACCGGGTAAATAAATATTATACAGATATTAGTTTTAAAATGCTGGGACTAATTTTATAGATATAAAATGCCATAAATTACAAGATAGGCTATAATTGCAATTATATGCAATTTAGCTTTAAAAATACCAAATAAACTTGTTAAAAAATATGCAAAATTTACCATAATTATATTTTGGTGTAAATGTGAGAATAAAATAAATTATTCACCAAGAATGATAATTTTGAGAATAATTATTGGATTTTGTTGTATTAAAATGGGCAATAAATTGGTTTAAAAATCTTTTAAAAATGCCAAAACACTTGAATGTGCTTATATATTCACCAATATGTTATTTTGGTATAAGAAACAAATACTTAGAGGAAAATTGGGTATCAACAACTGCCCCTTTTTACCCGAGAAAGATGAAAGAGTTGTCGGGTAAAGATATGATGGCCTATTTTGATCAGACCGCTCCTGCTGAAACGACCGTTGCTAGCTGATGTACCTGCAAGTAAACAATACGGGTGTATATTATGCGTAAACTTAAACATGATGCAAGTTCCCGTTGGACCATGAATGTTGTCGTTGGAGGGTTAGGATGATGTCCTCGGACCATGATGTTGAGGGCCATGTAGCGCAAAATTAAAGGATTCGCATGCTATGAATGTTCTTAAGCTATGATAATGGTGCCTCCGAACCATGATGCCTTTGAATAATAATGTGCAGGATATAAAGTGAGTCTTTAGGCCATGTCATGGTGTTCTCGAGCTATGAGGGATGATGCCTCCGAACAATGACACCTTCGGATAGTTTGGCGATATTTCAACCCATGAAATGCAAGATTTGGTGGTATTTCAGCTGATGCAAAACACAAATGGCGATATTTAAGACGATGCAAAGAGCGTAAATGATGATATTTCAGCCGATAGAAATTTAAATCAAATAGGCGATTTTTCAGCCGACGTAAAAAAGTAAAATGGCGATATTTCAGCCGACAAAAATTAAAATGGCATATTTTAGCCGACAAAAAGCATAAGTATAGATGATGATTGAGATGAAATGGCGATCTTTCAGCCGATGTAGAATTTAAATAAAGTTTGGTAATATTTTAGCCGATTGCAAGATGGGAGGTGGTGATATTTCATCCATGCGAGAAAGATATAGTAGCGGTATTTTAGCCATGCAAGTGGAGGTAGAGCTTAACCTCGAAAGGTAGAAAGGTAACCTTATGCAGATAATGCAAGATGGAGACAATGATTAGTCTCGGAAGGCAGAAAGGTAGCCTTATGTAATGCAAAATACAGATAGAAATAGTGCTTAGTCTCGGAAGGTAGAAATGTAGCCTTATGCAATGCAAATAATGCAGACAGAGACAACGCTTAGTCTCGGAAGGCAAAAGGTAGCCTTATGCAATGCAGATAGTGCAGATGGAGACAATGCTTAGTCTCAGAAGGTATAAAGATAGCCTTATGCAATGCGAGAATGTAGATGGAGACAACATTAGTCTCGGAAGGCAGAAATATAGCCTTGTGCAATGTAGATAATGCAGATGGAGACAACACTTAGTCTTGGAAAGCGGAAAGGTAGCCTTATGCAGATGCAAGAAAATGAAAGGACGGATAACAATGAGATTTCTTAGCTGTTTGCTGATCATAATGTAATGGCTGACAGGGAGGTTGTGTACGAATAACGATTGCAGATAAGTGGTGATTCTGAGAAGTTGCCTTTTTGAGGAAGTATGGGTACATAAATATGCATGTAAGTCAAGTGCCTGCATCTAAAGAAAAATTGTGAGTTTTGTATGGGGAAATGTTAGTTCGTTTTCCCCTAGCTTCCGACGTTACGTATCATTGGGGCAGCGTTGCTAAACAGCAGCAATTTGAATAATGATTATGCATGATTTAGTAAATATAACGTATGTAGAAAAATAATTTTCTTTTATTTGATCCAACGACTGCGACGTGGTTCAAGACATAGCAACCTCTCTTACTCTGGAATTTTGAGGGTCCTCCTCAACATTCTGCCCCAGTTTACAGGGCTGACACTTCTTATAGTTGCGCTGAACTACTAAAGAATCACTTCAGAATTTTGAGGGTTCTTCTCAAAATTCTTCCCCAGTTTACTGAGGTGGTATTCCTAGCGATGAGCGGCTGAAACTAACTTTCGAATTTTGAGGGCCCTCCTCAAAATTTTGCCCCAGTTCCAATAGTAGGGGGAAAATAAATTTTTTATTAAATTGCGACTGAACCCATAGACTGCCTACATATTCCCTCTTAAATGGGAATCAGGTTAGGCATAGTTCAAATTACATCATAAAGGAAATCATAAATGATTACACATAGTACTACATCTTAGTTGATCGGCTTTGGCCAAACTTCTCCGTCCATTTCTGCAAGAATAAGGGCTCCTCCAGTTAGAACCCGGTGAACCATGTACGAACCTTGCCACTTGGGAGAGAATTTCTCATTGGCTTCATCTTGATGTGGGAATATCTTCTTCAACACCAGCGGTCCCGGTGTAAACTTCCTTGGCTTGACTCTTTTGTTGAAGGCTGTGGATATTCTATTCCGATACAACTAACCATGGAAAACTGCATTCATCATTTTCCATCTATAAACTACTCGTAGCTACCTTTTACCCATTCTACATTGTCCAACTCTGCTTCTTGTATGATCCTCAAGGAAGGAATTTCTACTTCAGCGGGGATGACCATTTCTGTACCATAAACCAGCATGTAGGGAGTTGCTCCGGTTGATGTGCGAACTATGGTGCGGTATCCTAGTAAAGTGAATGATAACTTCTCATGCCATTGTTTGTGACTTTCAGCCATCTTCCTTAGTATCTTCTTGATATTCTTGTTGCTTTCTTCTACAACTCCATTTATCTGAGGCCAGTAAGCTGTAGAATTCTTGTGTTTGATCCTGAATGCCCCACACATTGTTTTTATAAAATTATTGTTGAGATTGGAACCATTATCAGTGATGATTGATTCCGAAATTCTGAATCGACAAACAATACGGTCACTAACAAAATCTATCACAACTTTCTTGGTCACTGCCCTATGTGATGCTGCTTGAACCTATTTAGTAAAATAATCAATGGCCACCAGGATAAACTTGTACCCATTTGACGCGACATGCTAGATAGGTCCAATGATGTCTATTCCCTAGGCGGCGAATGGCCGCGGTGATCTTGTTGCAATAAGCTCATATGGAGGCACCTTTATGATATCTACATATATCATACAACGATGGCACTTGCAAACATACTGGATACAGTCTGTTTCCATATTCATCCAAAATAGCCTACTCGGAGTATCTTCTTTGCTAAGACAAAACCATTCATGTGCAGCCCGCAAGTCCCTATGTGCACTTCGTCCAATAGTATGTAGGCTTCTTTTGCTTTGACACATCTCAGTAAACCCAAATCAGGAGTCCTCCTATACAGGATTCCCCCATTATGAAAGAAGTTGTTGGATATCTCCGAAGTGTGCACTTCTGAGTAGCGTGGGCAAGTTATGGATATTCTCCTGTTGTCAAGTACTCCTTGATGTCGTGGAACCATGGTTTTCCGTTCGCTTCTTCCTAAACGTGAGCACAATAAGCCGGCTGCTCATAAATCTTTACTAGAATGGGATCAATGAAATTCATCTCTGAATGTTGGATCATAGATGACAGAATAGCCAATGCATCAACGAACTCATTCTAGACACTAAGGACATGCTGAAATTCTATCTTTGTGAATCGTTTCCTTAACTCCTATATGTGATGCAAGTAGGGGAGTATCTTAGAGTTCTTGGTTGCCCACTCTTCTCGAACTTGATATATGAGCAAGTCTGAATCCTCGATTACTAGCAACTCCTGAATGTTTATGTCAATGGCCATCTTGAGCCCTAGGATGCAAGCTTCATATTCAACCATATTATTTGTGCAAGGGAACTTTAGCTTGGCAGATAACGGGTAATGCTGGTCGGTTTCTGATACTAGGACTGCTCCTATGCCAACTCCTTTGAAATTTGCGGCTCCGTAAAAAAACAACCTCCAACCATCGTAGGATTCTGCAATATATTCTCCTACAAAGGACACTTCTTTATCAGGAAAATATGTTTTCAGGGGTTCGTATTCTCCACTAGCAGGATTCTCGGCAAGGTGATCTGCTATGGCTTGACCCTTGATTGCTTTCTGAGTCATGTAAACAATGTCGAATTCACTCAACAAGATTTGACACTTGGCAAACGTTTCTGTGGGCATGGGCTTCTGGAAGATATAATTCAGCGGGTCCATCCTAGATATGAGGTAAGTAGTGTAGACACAAAAATAATGCCTTAATCTCTGAGCTACTCAAGTCAGATCACAACAGGTGCACTATAATAAAGAATATCGGGCCTCGTACGGGGTGAACTTCTTACTAAGATAGTAGATGGCTTGCTTTTAACTTCCCGTTCCATCGTGTTGTCCCAGAACACAATAGAATGCTCCATCCAAAACTGCAAGATAAAGCAATAGAGGCCTCCCTAGCTCGACAGAACCAAGAATGGTGGCGTTGACAGGTATTCCTTGATTCTGTCGAAGGCTTTCTGACAATCGTCAGTCCATTTAGTAGCAGCGTCTTTCTTCAGCATTTTAAGGATGGGCTCACAAATGATCGTGGACTGAGCTATGAACCAGCTGATATAGTTGCGTCTTCCCAAGAAACTCATCACGTCCTTGTTTTTTGGCGATGGCAATTCTTGGATGGCTTTGACTTTTGATGGGTCCAATTCTATTCCTTGATGACTCACAATGAAACCCAGTAATCTCCAGCAGGGACCCTGAATGCACACTTGGCGGGATTCAGTTTCTGATTGTACCTTCTTAGTCTGTTGAAGAACTTTCTTACATCTTGCATATGATAGTTGGCTTTCTTGGATTTGATGACGATGTCGACCACATACACTCCAATCTCCTTGTGTATCATGTCGTAGAAGATAGTAGTCATGGCTTTCATATAGGTGGCACCAGCATTCTTTAACCCAAACGACATCATTTTGTAACAATACATCCCCTGTGGCGTGATGAAAGCCATTTTCTCTGCATCTTCCTCATCCATCCATATCTGATGGTATCCGGAGAAACAATCAACGAAAGACTACAACTTGTTCTTGGCGCAGTTGTCGATAAGAATGTGTATATTTGGCAAGGGGAAGTCATCTTTACGACTAGCCCGGTTAAGACCACGGTAGTCGACACAGATTTTAACCTTCCCGTCCTTCTTTGGTACTGGCATGATATTCGCTAACCATGTTGGATATTCCACCACCTTAAGAACTTTTGCTTTGACCTGCTTAGTGACCTTTTCATTTATTTTCAAACTCATGTCGGGTTTGAATTTTCTAAGCTTCTGTTTTACCGGTGGACAGGTTGGATATGTTGGTAGTTTATGAGCTATAATGGTTGTGTTGAGACCAGTCATATCATCATACGACCAGGCGAATATGTCCTCATATTCCTTTAGAAATTTTGTATATCCTTCCATTTCTGATGGCGACAGGTGAACACTAATGCGAGTTTCTTTGACATTTTCTGTATCTCCCAAATTAATGACCTCAGTTTCTTCCAGGTTAGACTTAGGTCTATTCTCCAAATTCTCAACTTCTCTGACGACCTCTTCAGGTATCTCATCTTCCTCCAATTATGATTCCGGACATACGCCTATATCCTATATTTTGATACGACTCACCGGGACTGTCAAAATACAAATCTGGATCCGTTTACAAAAAAATATTAATCGAAGTCAACTTGAATAAAAATTTTAAACAAAAAATCCTTATTTTTAACAATTTTCATCACAAAACTTTTCAAACATACACCCGTACTGCGCACGTAAATTGAGAAAGAATAAAATAAGGTTTTGAAGGCCTCCAAACATTGAATTTGGTTTTAAATGAAAAGATGACCTATCGGGTCACCACATTTTAGCATTAAATTAGTGAATTCAATGGAAGAAAATGAGAATTTTGTAGAATTTTTCAAAAAACGTAAAATGCTATTTGAAGGGAGATTCGATATCGAAATTTGATAATTTTGGTATGGTTGGACCCGTATCGGAATAAGTGTTCAGATTTTGTGAGTTTTATTGGGCTACAAAATGCAGGCCTGGGGTTGACATTTTAGTTTTAGTTAAAGATCAAAACTTTATTATCGGAAATTATTTCTATGAGTTTTATTTATGATATGAAATTATTTTGGTTAGATTTGAATCGTTCGGAGGTTGTTTCACTCGAAATGATTATTTTAGAGTATCAATCTAGCTTCTTTGAGGTAAGTATCTTGCCTAACTTTGTGTGAGGTAGCTACTCCTTAGAATTTGAGTTACTTATGCTAATTGTGCCATGTAAAGTCCGTGTACGCGAGGTGATGTCTATGTATTGGGGTTTATTTGTGAAAATTTAACCGTTTAAGGCTCTTAGATTCTTATATTCATTAGATGTGAAGTTGTTTTAGCATGTTACATCATTCATTTACTAAATTCACCCTTACATGTATTATTTGGAATTGATTGATTCATGTTCTACCCTTGTTGTCAATTAAACTCTTATGTGACTCAATTAAAGTTATTGTTACTTCTTTCGTAGTTGCTTAACCTTAAATAAAGTTATTATTATTTTTTTCGTAATTGCTTAGCCTTAATTGAAGTTTTTTTATCCCTTTCATTGTTGACATATTCTTATTTGGGGTTATTGATTCATGTTTTCTGTCTTATCGTTGAATTGCACTTTGTTGAATCAATGTTACACAAATCTATCCCTTGTTGAGATATATTTATTCTGACCATTATTCTTTGTTGTGTCTTTCTTTATTAGCTCATTCTTTTGTTTCTTTGTGTTCTGAAGATTTTGTGTTGATATACTTTTCATACTTTTGTGTTATCATTGTTGTTGTTGTTGTACTCAATGTTGTTAAGCCAAGGGCTATGCGTGGCTATGGTATTGAAACTGTGTCTAAGGATATGTTGTGGCATATGGGCACATATTGTGAACGTTATTTTATTATGTTGTTATGTTTTGGCATACGTGGTACTGTTGAGAGAATAATTGGGTTGTTCGAACATGAGTTGTCTATGTTGCTATTATTATTGATATCTTCATATGCAACATGACAATGCGGGCTAAATTCGTGGGCTTGCGCATATGGTAAGACAATATGGGAATATTAGTATGTGCGCGCGGTGAGACAAGGCAGATATTTACTTTATTACTGCGCACGTGGCGAGACAAAGTTATGCTGGAGAATGACTTGTGATGGCCTAGGGGCATTGTTATTCATGATGTTTATATAGCGGTATGCCTACCTGTGATGATCCGACCCGTCGTATCATGAGTTATCACTTAGTTTCCCCTATTTTATGATTTTGCATGTTTCATTACCGGTATGTGGTGTGTTAGAGTTGATTTGGATTGGTTTTGATAAGAAATGAGACACTTAGTCTCTTTAAGGAAGGCTTAAGTTAGAAACGTTAATCGGACACTGACTAATGAGTTAGTAGACTCGGATGTGATTTCCGGTGATTCGGCTTGCTTCAAGAAGTGATTTGTGACTTAGGAGTGTGATCAGAACTGATTTTGGATGTCCGGAGTAGAATTAGGCTAGAATTGGCGCGTTTAGTGTTTTGGCGAATTCCGGTTGATAGGTGAGATTTTGATTCGAAGGATGGAATGGAATTCCGAGAGTTGCAGTAGCTGCTCGTGGCAAACTCAACCCGAAGGTATGAGTGGGCACTCAAACTCTTACCCGTATAGTGACGGGGTCAATTTCCACATGGAGTTAGAATTTTGGAGTTATAATCGTGTTGCACTAGAGTTGAGTCTTGACTTCTAGATTAGCTTCTAACATCTTTGGTGTTTTCAAAGTATCAACTATTTTGTTTTCTACTATTGAATTGTCTAATTATGCTAAAGACTATTTCTAAGTATGATTTTTCTAATGGGATAAAGGGGACTAGGGAAGTAGCTCACACCTAGGTGGGATAACTAACGGGTATGGGATTTCAATGCGAAGATGATACATGGTATATTAGGATAGCCGTTGATCTATACTTTCATTCTCACACCTCTCGGTAGAGAGAACAATTTTGCCCAATTGGCTCTCTCAAGACCAATTGGGTAGGCCAATTTGCCCAAGCAACTCTAGACTCAAATAGGGTAATTACTCTCTCGAGGTTTATACCAGTTACTTAGGACTACCATTCTCATGGGTCCATCCTAAGTTCTTGTTGGGATTGAATGAGAGGTTTTACCCGCTCTTTCTCAAGTAGAGACCAAACCCACTTAATGTAGACTTCATGTTTGCAACCACACAATCCAAATTAAATACATTCATTCAACCCAAAACCAATTACCCAAAATCACCCATGCATTTAATCTCCTAACCCATCAATTAGCCATACTAGGGTTGGGCTACAACCCTAGCTATGGGTTTAGCTAGACATGGAAAATGAAGAAGAAAAAGAAATTAAAGCTAAATATGCCATAATAATTAATGGGAAATGAGATTCAAGGTTAAACTTGTACAAAATTGCCTAAAATAGGCGTAAATAGGTTCCTCACGAGCTCTCACGCTACAGTGTATCATAAAATCTGACCTAAAAAAGAAAAAGAAACTATTTATACTACCCAGAAATTTCCGAACAAAAATGCCCCTGCGGGGCTCATGCGGACCGCACACTTTTGTCGTGCGGCCGCGTAGGGTAACTGAGCTGTTGAAGGTCTCTTCTAGAATAAGCACACGAACCACACTCTTTTGGCATGTGGCCGCATGGGAACAGTGACGCGGACCGCATACTTTTGTCATGCGGCCACACTGTACAAATCATCTGCTTGCATGGTTTCTGATCGTTGATACACACGGACCGCACTGATATGTTCTGCGGCCACGTGAGCACAGTAACGCGGACCACACTGTTTTGTCTCGCGGTCCGCGTGGGTTTGATCTACACTTGAGGTCTCTCTGAAGTTCATCTGTGTGGCCGCACACCAAATCAGTGCAGTCCGCGCAGGTCTAGCTTGATTCTCCTGGGTCTCTGAACTAGCCTGTGCGGCCGCACACCATAACAGTGCGGTCCGCACAGGCTTCCTTGAAGTCCATTCTTCTTTTTGTTGGCACTTTGCCGGTTTCACTCCTTTTATGAGCTGCTTTGATGGTATTCATCCTCTATTCGCGCAAACCTGCAAATTAGCGCACTTGTAAGTAATTCAGAGCCACTTAAACACATTTATTGCACAAAGCTAAGGTAAAGCGGGGTTCAAAATCATACAAAATTCCTAGTTGTCAGTAGCTTCGTTAGGTGATTTTGGTTATGTGTGCAAAATTTCAGGTCATTCGGATGTCATTTGGTCAGGTTTATGATCGAAGCGTGTTTCAGAAATTTTTGAAGAACTTAGGCTTGGATTTGATATGATTTGATGGTTTTAGTGTAAATCGTGGTTTATTTATGTTTGGAAAAAGTTTGATAATGTTTTAGGTCGTATTGGTATTTTTGGTTGAGGTCTCGGGGGCCTCGAGTTGATTTCGGATGGTTAACGCGAAGTTTTGAACTTGTGAAAAGGGAAAAGTGTTGCTGCTTCTGGTATTTCTGCTTTTGCAGAATTTGGACCACAGAAGCGAGGCCGCTTAAGCGATGGATTGACCGCAAAAGTAGTGAGGAGGCCTGGGCACCTGGTTCCACTAGAAGCGAGACCGCTTAAGCGAAATCGCTTATGCGATGTGGTGACCGCAGAAGCGGTTTGATTCAAGAGTGGAATTTCCGCAAAAATGGAAGAAATGGTGCAAAAGCAGTCCCACAGAAGCGGGAAGGGGACCTCATAAGCGAAAGTGCTGAACTGAATATTAAATATTTCCTCTGCTTTCCTCCATTATTGAGCATTTTGAGAGCTTTTTAGGAGCAATTGAAGAGGGTTTTGACTGGAGTTTATTGGAGGTAAGATTTTTGAGTTAGAAACATGATTATTATGTAGAATTAACCTAGAAGTTCATGGAATTAAGCCTAAAATTGATGAACAAGGGCTTGGAATTTTGAGATTTAAATTTGGGATTTGAGGGAGCATTTTAGATCCAATATTGGTAAATTTAATATGTATAGACTCGTGGCAGACGGGGAATCCGGTGATGTGAATTTTATAATTTTTTAAGAAGTGGACCCGGGGCTCGGTTTTTGCTAGTTTTAGTTTTCTGCAATTTTTCGATTGTTTTCGATTGGGTATTATTCCCTTAGCATATTGTGATGTATTCACTCCGATTTTGGTTAGATTCGATGCGCGTGGAGGCCGATTTGAGGGGAACAGGTATCGCGGGCTAGAGATTTTGCCGGTTTAAGGTGAGTACTGATTGTAAATGATATCATGTGGGTTTGAAACCCCGGATTTGCACCCATAGTGCTATATTGAGATGACTTGCACGCCGGATAGAGAGCATGGGATAGAGCACTATTGGGGATTGTGACTTGGTTATGCCCGGTTATTTATTTTATCGCGTATATAACCATGACTTGTGGTTTTTCACTATGACTTGGGCTTATTGCCATATTTGGGGCTTATGCCGACTGTTTGAACTTCTAGTGAGCTATCATCATTGTTTTCCTCACTAACTGAAATATTATTTAAACTCAGTCCATCTAAATTTAACTGTTTTGTGAACTAAACTATATTTTACTCAATATTAAGTTTTAAACTAATAATTTAACTATTGTTTGAGCTGGGCATTATTATTTTTACTGACGCCCGAGGGGCTTATGATTATTTCTGGACTGATTGAGGTCGAGGGCCATGTGTGAAGATATGTTTAGTGATGTGAGGAGGCTTTCAAGCCTCGAGGGATATGTGAGGAGGCTTTCAGACCTCGAGTGATATGTGAGGAGGTTTCAGGCCTCGAGTGATATAGGAGGAGGCTTTCAGGCCTTGAGTGACATGTAAGGAGGCTTTTAGGCCTCGGGTGTATTGTGAGAAGGCTTTCAGGCCTCATGTTGATATGTACAAGCTTTCATGCCTTATGATGATATAGCGCTTGGGCTGTAGGAGCCCCTCTGGAGTCTACACACCCATAGTGAGCACGGGTATCTATGTGATTGAGAGTGAGCCCGAGGGGCTGATGTTGTATTGTGTGACTGATACTGAACCTGAGGGGCTGATACTGTCTTGATCAATTGATATTGAGCCCGAGGGGCAAACTTTTATGTGCTCACCTTGCATACTTATTTGCATTTTTCACCTGCTATACTCTGGTATTTATGCCTGAGTGGCAAATTTTCTGTGCTAATCAACACTAACTATTTTGAACAGTTTTCAATAACTATTGGAAAGACCATTTTCAAAAGAGATTTGAACTGAGCCGTAACATTTCTAAAAATTTCATTAATTTTAAAGTTTTTCTCAGAGATTGTACCTAGCTTCACTATAGCATATTGATTGCCTTACGTGATTTCTTGCCGCTCAGTTATTATTTACTTTTATTGCTCACTGAGTTAGAGTACTCACTTTACTCCCTCCACCTTGCGTGCAGTTGCAGGTACTATTCACCCGGTAGCAGGTTATTAGCTGATTGAAGGCATTACTATTGTAGCTGAGCAAGGTGACCGCCAGCGTTTGGGGCACCGAACTTCGTCTTTTGACCCTAGATTTTGTTTTGTATATAATATATTATTGACCCTGTAGCTATGTTCAGACTTCTTTAAATGCTCGTGACTTGTAACATCCAGGTCGGGTTGTGTTAGGTTGTAAATATCGGTTATTATTATCGATAAGTTGTATTTATCTATTCATTTATGTTTAATAATTGTTAACGAGATGAATTGGGATTATTTTGCTGGCCTTATCTTCACGAGAGGCGCCATCACGACCGGTTTTGGAAATTGGGTGGTGACAAGGTTGTATCAGAGCCTAGGTTACTAGGTCTCACGAGTCATGAGTAGGTTTAGTAGAGTCTTGCGGAGCAGTACGGGGACGCTTGTATTTCTCCTCGGGAGGCTGCAGAACCTTTAGGAAAACTTCCCATTCTTGGAATTCTTATCATACATACTTGATTTCAGCTTGTTGTAAGTATTATATCGAGGTTCGGCTCAGAATCTGTTGTGGTGTTAGTCAAAAGGGAAGTGACTTCATGAGTTGTTGATCTGAGAAATAGTTACGGCTTATTGCATATTTCATTTATCGTTGGCAGTTTATGAAAGTGTTGGAATAAACATTTAGCTAATAAAAGATCTTCTATCGGTATTTGGTTATTGTGGGGAACTATTGTGATAGAAGCTACCATTTCGAATGTTTGGATTATATGGTATATCATATGATTTCACCTGAGGTTGCAGGTATGGGTTATTACAGCTAGATTATTCTGAGTATATATTTGAGGTTCTGGTCTTGTGTATGAATTCAGAAAGTGCAATGTGGTTCTATGGTTTATGGTTTAAATGGACTGTGAAATTTTAGCTATATTGTGTGATCGGACCAATGCGAGATAGGGTGACGAGTCACCCCAGGTATATGTTTGGTAAGATCATTCAGATATTGGGTTGCTTCTAGTACAACTCTAGATATGCTCGAGGACGAGCGTTGTTTAAGTTAGGGAGGATGTGACGACCCGACCCATCATCTCATGAGTTACCGCTCTATTTTCCCCATTTTACGCTTCTTCATGTTTTGTTATCGACATATGGTGCGTTAGAGTTGATTTGGATTGGTTTTGATAACAAATGAGATACTTAGTCTCTTTAAGGAAGGCTTAAGTTGGAAAAGTCATTGACATATGAGTTAGTTGGCTCGGATGTGATTTCCGGTGATTCGGTTAGCTTTAGGAAGTTATTTTTGACTTTGGAGTGTGATCAGAATTGATTTTAGAGGTCTCGAGTAGAATTAGGCTTGAATTGGCGAAGTTAGTATAATGGCGAATTCTAGTTGAATGGTGAGATTTCGATCTAAGGGTCTGAATTGCAGTAGCTCCGTCAGGTGATTTTGGTTATGTGTGCAAAATTTCAGGTCATTCGAACGCTATTTGGTCAGGTTTTTGATCGAATGCGTATTTCAGAAGTTTTTGAAGAACTTAAACTTGGATTTGATGTGATTTGATGGTTACAGTGTTAATTGTGGTGTTTTTATGATTGGACCAAGTTTGAATAATGTTTTAGGTCGTATTGGTATTTTTGGTTGAGGTCCCGGGGGCCTTGGGGTGATTTCGGATGATTAACGGGAAGTTTCGAACATGTGAAAAAGGAAAAGTGTTGCTGCTTCTGGTATTTCCGCTTCTATGAAATTTCGACCGCAGAAGCGAGGCCGCTTAAGCGATGGAATGATCGCAGAAGCGGTGAGAAGGCCTGGCACCTTATTTTACATAAGCGATAGTGTAGCCGCAGAAGCAAAATCGCTTATGCGATGTGGTGACCGCAGAAGTGATTTGGTTCGAGAGTGGAATTTCCACAAAAGCGGAAGAAAAGGCGCAGAAAGGGTTCTGCAGAAGCGGGAAAGGGATCGTATAAGCGAAAATGCTGCGCTGAATATTAAATAATTCCCCCGTGCGTTAGGTATTGTTTTCCTCCATTCTTGTTACGACCCTAGTTCACCAATTGTGAACACGTCACGACGACACCTCGTCTTCGCGATCAGGTAAGCCTAACACGTTGCGGAAAATTTATAATCAAGACTAAATAATATGAATAATATATATAATTGCCACCTAGCACATACACTTTAACACTTAGCATTCTAAAACTATCCCAAAGACCCGAAAACTCACGGGCAACACAGGATAAGATAATAAGATACTGCTCTAACATCCGTAGATGTCTACACAACTGAATAAATGAAATGGAGCTGCTAACTACAAGATAGAGTAGAAGGAGACTCTTCGGTCTGCGGACGCGGCATAATATACCTCAAGTCTCCGAATATAGCACCTGGATCACTGATGGAATACGCGACCAGAAGTATCAGGATCTGCACATGAAAACATGCATAGAAGAATCATGAGTACACCACAGCGGTACTCATTAAGTGCCAAGCCTAATCTCGGTTGAGTAGTGACGAGGAAGGTCAGGGCCCTACTGAGAATAAACATAATAACAATAATGAACAGTTTAAATCAGGGGATAATCTAAAATAACGATAAAAATAGGATAGAAGCTACAAGTCAATGACAATTAAGCTAAGTAAGGAAAATAACACAAACAAGTATTCCTCAACAGTCTAGTGGATCTCCCGGGAATTGAACCCATAGTACATCACATTTAAATATCTAGGATCTCTCAGGAATTGAACCCATAGTCCATCTTATCAATAGCAAAGGATCTCCTGGGAATTGAACCCGTAGTCCATCATCTTAGTAGCAAAGGATCTCCCGGGAATCAAACCCGCAGTCCATAATATCAATAGCAAAGGATCTCCTAGGAATTGAACCCGTAGTCCATAATATCAATATCAAAGGATCTCCCGGGAATTGAACCCGTTGTCCATAATATCAATAGTAAAGGATCTCCCGGAAATTGAACCCGTAGTCCATAATATCAATAGCAAAGGATATCCCGGGAATTGAGCCCGTAGTCCATAATATCAATAACAAAGGATCTCTCGGGAATTGAACCCGAGTCCATCATATCAACAGCAAGGGATCTCCCCGAAATTGAACCCGTAGTCCATAAAAGTGCAACCACATCAGGGAAATATTCAAAGAATGAAGTACACAAATACAAGTAATAGTTAAATTCAGGCCTAACATGCTTCATGAAATTTTCAATTAAGGCAATTAAGCAATTAATTCTATCTAGTCATACTTCTCTAACTAACATAGATTAAATCTTGCATTCAAACCAGTCAAATAACAGAGAAACACAGTTTAAGCAATTCACGTAAAGTGGATTTTTCAACAATTAGCACAAGTACGCGCTCGTCACCTCGTGTACAAGGCATTTAAATCAACACATAAGAAGTCCTAAGGGGAGAGGTCCCTCACACCAGGTTAGAAAACCAATTACCTCGAATATTTACTAAATCACTATGAAACGATACCCTTGCCACGAGTTCTCGACTCCATATGGCCCAAATCTATTCAACTGAATCACACATTGTAAATAACATCTCAAGCAAATGATTCTACTATTTAATTCAAAGCTAAAGCGCAAAATTAGGCAAAATGACCAAAACGCCGCTCAAGCCAACATCTCGTACTCGGATAATTTTCACATTTTCAGAATCCTCGTACTCTCAGGAGTCTAACCATATAAAAATCTCTCAAATCGTAGGTTAAACACCCCTCAAAACTCAATAACTTGGTCTATGAAGTTCTACCCATTTTTCATTAAAATCTGAAATTAAAGGATAAAATTAAGAGGAGATTCATGGATATTAGTCTAAGTCGAGTGAGAAACACTTACCCAAGTCACCCAGGTGAAAATCTCTTCAAAAATCGCCAAGAACCAAGCTCTAGAAGTCAAAAATGTTATAAAAATGGTGAAACCTCAAATTTGGGATTAAATCTTTCTGCCCAGGTATTTTGTTCATCACGAACGTGTTTATGGGCTCGCGTTTGCGTAGAAGAAAAATGTAAGTGGTTGGGGTTACCCTTCGCGATCACGAAGAAAAGAACGCAAACGCGAAGCTCTGGGTTGGGGGCTTACATGAATGCCACGCAGGCCACGCGAACGCATAGAAGAAAAATATGAGGGGTCCAAATGTGGCCTACGTAGACGCGTTGTCAGGGACGCAAACGCAAAAGGGGAGAAGGCTGGTCTTCGTAAACGCGGGTGAGGTGGACGCAAATGCGGAGAAGGATTCGTCAAAGCATCGCGGTCGTGTAGAAATAAACGCGAACGCGTAGAAAGGATTTTTAGGTGGCAAAGATAAGCCTTCGCAAATGCGATGGCCCAAGTGCAAATGCGAAGAAGGAGTACCAGAAGCAGAAACAGCAGTTCAAAGGGGAAGAAACTAGCTCGTAGCCTATGTGAAACACACCCGAGGCTCCCGGGACCCCATCTAATCACACAAACAAGTCATAATACCTAACACGGACTTGCTCGAAGTTTTAGATCACATAAATATACATCGAAATGACGGGTCAAACAAAATTCAAACTTACGAACTTTAAAATCCTCAAAATACGCTTTTGACCAAAACCCTAACCAAACCATATCCGAATGACCTAAAATTTTGCACACACATCCCAAATGACATGACGGAACTACTGCAACTTCCGAACTTCCATTCCAACCCTTGGATCAAAAACTCACTATCCCACCGGAAACTTCAAAAATGCAAACTTTGGCATTTCAAGCCTAAATTAGCTACGGACCTCCAAAACACATTCTGAACACACTCCCAACCCCAAAATCACCTAACGGAACTAACAGAACCATCAGATTTCCATTCTGAGGTCATCTTCATACTATTCCAAATACAGGCCATTTTTCAGCTCTTAAGCTTCCATCTAGGGACTAAGTGTCCCAAAACGCTCCGAATCGTAACACCAAAATTCCCGGCAAACCAAACTAGCAGAAATGAACTTAGGGAAAGTAGTTAATGGGGAAACGTGGCATAAATTCCAAAAACGACCAGTCGGGTCGTTACATCCTCCCACACTTAAACATTCATTCGTCCTCGAACGAGCATAGAGACATACCTGAAGTCTTCAAGTCACTGAGTGAGCACTTCCACATAGAACCGCGGGTGATCCCATGTCACCCCAATCCACTTAAGCCTGACGACACTATCTTAACTTTTAACCTTTCTAGCAATACCAATTGGCCTTCAAGCTAGAAATTCTCACCTTCCATCCATTTTCAAATGACCCAATCCTAAATCCGTATCCGGTATCAGTCTCAATTAGCTATTTCAATACAAGCCAACACATACACGGTATAACCACACAACATGACACATCACACATAGGCCCACAATAACATTCATGATAGCAATACTTGCATGAGATCAAATCTGTACAGGCCGTAAGCCTCATATTCAACATGAACACCTTTCGAACCTCCACAACACTAGTGTTGATACAATAACCATGAAAACTGCATAATAAACACCGGAATAACCAAATCTCAGCCAACACCAATGGGTATGCACCCTACAAGCTAAACTCAAGAAGCATAGAATGGAACTGACTAAATATGAGAAAGGAAACACATAAGGGAGCTAACAAACAAATCAAACTAGTACAAATTTTCCTAACACACAAATCGACAAAATAATCCAATAATAAATGAAAGCATAGAAAAGACCCACAAAGATCTTATACTAATATGACTCTCACCGCAGTACACAACCAGGTCTCAACATATCAAATCACCTGAAATCACATGGGTCCCACCCTCAACACTGAATCATAAGTAGGGCACACATCAGCCCATCTAGAGACTCTCACTAGGTCAATTATGTTTACAAATTATGACACGGACGGGCTCCCACACTAGGATAACATATAAATTAGAGCTCGTAACAAAGAATACTCATTGATCACGTCAAACCTGCTAAAACGGACAATATGAATTTTATGACTAGCCTCATAACCCTTGACACATAGCAAGAAACAGATGATAGACACGGCTATCAATCATAAATCCTACCAATGGAAACTGCGGATCTCCGTAGATGAGGAGGGTCTGGGCCAACCCTGCACGGCCTCCACCTTCATCGGATCCACTCGAATGCCCTCACTCGACACCAAATGGCCTAGAAATGCCAGAGAACTCAGCAAGAACTCATATTTGGAGAACTTTGCATACAATCTCTTCTCCTTCAGAGTCTAAAGCACTACCCTCAGGTGCTGCTCATGATCTTCCCGGCTCCGGGAATATACTAGAATATCATCAAATAAAACAATCATGAATGAATTAAGATATGGCCTTAATATGTTGTGCATCAAATGCATAAAAGCTACTGGGGCATTAATTAGTCCAAAAAACATTAAAAGGAACTCATAATGACCATATCGAGTCCTTAAGGCAGTCTTCGGGATATCTGGCTTCCGAAACTTCAACTGATGGTAACCTGAGCGCAAATCAATCTTGGAAAACACATGTGCGCTCTGAAGCTAATCAAGCAAATTATCATACGAGGGAAATGATATCGGTTCTTCATTGTAGCCTAATTCGATTGTCGGTAATCAATACACATACGCATAGAACTACCATTTTCCTTCACGAACAAGATATGAGCACCTCCAAGGTGATACACTGGGCCAAATAAAACACTTATAAAGCAAATCCCTATAATTGATCCTTCAATTTAACTATAGTTTTCACCTCCTCCTTAGTCCATAAATTTAGGACAAGATCCAAACTTCAACATCTAACATTCATCATAAGGCCTGAATTCCACATTGCCACACTACATTAGTCTTATTTCAACATACTTCAGCTTTTTATAGCGCTTAATTACTTCGAAATTGTTTTTATTCAGGATGTTACATTCTCCCACACTTAGGGTCATTCATCCTCAAATACTCGACGTAGCTTACCTCTTCCTTCGCACGTCTTAACGTCTCAAACTTTCTAACTTCCAATTCCTTTTTGAAATTTTGACAGAGCCTCCCCTTTAATTGGGCCTATCCACCTGCCAGAGTAACACCAAAATAACTCCTAACAATACAACCACAACCCAATGAAACACCACAATGTATATACCAATAATACTAATCTCTGAATTACATGCATCACATTATCATAATGATATCTGGACATGAAGCACGTCATATGTATGCCCATAACCTCTTCCCTAGCTATAATAGTTGTTCATAAATCACATCATTGTCAGTTAAACTTATGTTAACAAACATCTCATTTCAGCCATCTACTTTACTCACAACGAGGCATGAAGATCTCATATTTATTTACCCGAATTAACGATTCACATTTAATGCCACCTGGGTGCCCATCTCGTAGGCTAAAACTCAATGTTTTCAACACAAAAAAAATTACTGAATATGAACAGAAAATACACAAGAATTGTCAAATAAGCCTAACAGGCATGACTCCCATTTAAAATATAATATAAATGTTTTTTAAATTTCATAAAATGAGAATTTTTCAACATATAACTTTTCATCGCCGGGACCTTCTCCTTATATAACATCCACCGCAGCTTCTAGCTCGGTAAAAAAAAGAAATTTCACATTATATAAATATATGAGGATCTCATCCTTAACTCTTGAATCACAAGTATTTGCACATTGTGCCAACTTAAAATTTTCATTTCCTTTCTTTCTTCTTTTCAATAATTTTTGTCAATAAAAATCACAACATATAATGAACCCTCATACCGACGGGGCATATAATTTACAATTGAAATTATTTATCCAGAAATCACATCAAATCCCATTGTAGTAAGTAATAGAAAGTCACTTTTAGCCTTATAGATATGCTTAGTAACCAACACATAATGATAAGGATAGCTATTTCCATATAATAGCCCAACGTGAGTATTTACATAAATAGATCTCGGGATTACGAAGCTCACCCATGAGTGGAGCATATTAAGAGGACTCACCTCAATTTTTTGAAATCAAATCAAATTAAGGAATAATATCCTTTTTATAACAATCAAAATTATAGTTGTAATGACACCGTCTGATGTAGAAGACTCAGCCACACTATAGCAATTATATCAATGGCTCGGGCATCCACCTCTTTGGTGTCATATACCCATTTGTTCTCCATCTCTAACTTGTAGCGTATGTAGATTAGTAACTATAATGGGGTGTGTTGACTGTGCGTTCTGTTGAAATAGATTTCTCCCAAGTTTGAGACAATTTCTCATTATGTTTTTGCTATCACCACATTCATAACAACTCATCCGCAGTTCGGCCACTCATACCGAGTCTGTAATGGATAACTAGAATAACCATTTAAGGAATCCTATGCTAGTGGTGCATTAAAAGGTGATTAGCCCATGAGAGTGCCCTGATTAACTGGGTCACCGCGAGTATTCTGAAATTGTTTCCATTTCCCTATTGATACTGAAATGTAGAATTATTATGGACACAGAAATATCGAAGGCCCCAACATCATCCCATACAAATCTCAGGTCTTACTGATATACACGTTTTATAGAACTTTTGAGTACCATGTAAATACATCTCAGACCAAATCTGATATGACACATGACCAACAGTTTGATCGTTGATAGTGAACTCATTTCACTTGGCGCAAAGTCATAAGATACATCCTGGTAATCCACGATACTTACCCATATCGCTCATACGTCACCATCATAACACAACTTAAGACATTCGTTGGGCACATGTCATTCTTATGACAGTTAAACTCACTTCCTATAGTATCTCGGTTACTAGTTGCACCCTTCACTAAATAGACATCTCATACGAACCATATAGTCTTTATTACCACCAATTATCTTTAGATCTACATCCACCTCGTGACTCTACTATTACTGCAATGATTAGGCAGTTAAGTAAACCCTCTTAAGATACTTATCAACCGAATGTCAGAACCTAGTGCACCCCATGTGCACAATTGAATGGATCTCTTAATACTTTTGCAATATCGATATGGATGACACGCAGTAACAATGGTTGAGCAAATTCTTAGCTCCCTTGAGATTCTTCTGTAGCATGATGAACCGTCAGTGCATAATTGATACCGAGTGTGCAATTTTCAATACACGAGTGAATGCAAAAGAACATATGATATAGGCTCTAGCTGAATAAATGGCGCATGAAAAGGAATGAAATGCAGTGGAATTTTTCCTGAAGGTTACATAACCTCTCGTAGGTATGTACAGACCGATCAGCGAGACTCTAATAAACCAACATGTGTCCTGTGACTCCTATGAACCTAGAACTCTGATACCAACTTGTGACGACCTTAGTTCACCAATTGTGAACACGTCACGACGGCACCTAGTCTTCACGACCAGGTAAGCCTAACACGTTGCGAAAGTAATAACAATTTGCAAAAAATTTATAATCAAGACTAAAGAACATGAATAATGTATATAATTGTCGGCTAGCACATACACTTTAACACTTAGCATTCTAAACTATCCCAAAGACCCGAAAACCCACGGGCAATACAGGGTAAGAGAAACATAAGATACGGCTCTAACATCCAGAAATGTCTACACAATTGAATAAATGAAATGGAGCTGCTAACTATAAGATAAAGTAGAAGGAGACTCTTCGGTATGCGGACGCGGTAGAATATACCTCAAGTCTCCGAATATAGCACCCGGATCACTGATAGAATACCTGACCATAAGTACCTGGATCTGCACATGAAAAACATGCGCAGAAGAGGAATGAGTACACCACAACGGTATTTAGTAAGTGCCAATCCTAACCTCGGTTGAGTAGTGATGAGGAATGTCAGGGACCTACTGAGAGTAAAGATAACAACAATAATGAATAATGTAAATTAGGGGATAATCTGAAATAATGATAAAAATAGGATAGAAGCTACAAGTCAGTGACAATTAAGCTAAGTAAGGAAAATAACACAAATAAGTATTCCTCAACAGTCCAGTGGATCTCATGGGAATTGAACCCGTAGTCCATCACATTTAAATATCTAGGATCTCCCAGGAATTGAACCCGTAGTCCATCTTATCAATAGCAAAGGATCTCCCGGGAATTGAACACGTAGTCTATCTTATCAATAACAAAGGATCTCCCAGGAATTGAACACATAGTCCATCATCTTAGTAGCAATGGATCTCCCAGGAATCAAACCCGTAGTCCATAATATCAATAGCAAAGGATCTTCCGTGAATTGAACTCGTAGTCCATAATTTCAATAGCAAAGGATCTCTCGGGAATTGAACCCGTAGTCCACAATATCAATAGCAAAGTATATCCCGGGAATTGAACCCGTAGTCTATCATCTCAGTAGCAAAGGATCTCCCAAGAATCGAACTCGTAGTCCATAATATCAATAACAAAGGATTTCCCGGGAATTGAGCTCGTAGTCTATAATATCAATAGCAAATGGTCTCCCGGGAATTGGACCCGAGTCCATTATATCAACAACAAGGGATCTCTCGGAAATTGAACCCGTAGTCCATAAAAGTGCAACCAAATCAGGGAAATATTCAGAGAATGAAGTATACAAATACAAGTAACAGTTAAATTCAGGCCTAACATGCTTCACGAATTTTTCTATTAAGGCAATTAAGCAATTAAGCTGTTAATTCTATCTACATACTTCTCTAACTAACACAGATTAAATCTTGCATTAAAACCAGTGAAATAACAGAGAAACACAGTTTAAGCAATTCAAGTAAAGTGGATTTTTCAACAATTGACACAAGTATACGCTCGTCACCTCGCGTACAAGGCATTTAAATCAGCACATAAGAAGTCCTAAAGAGCAAGGTCCCCCACACAAGGTTAGACAAGCCACTTACCTCGAATCGGCACAAAATTACTATGAAACGATGCCCTTGCCACGAGTTCTCGATTCCAAATGGCCCAAATCTATTTAATTGAATCACACATTGTAAATAACATCTCAAGCAACTGATTCTAAAATTTAATTCAAAGCTAAAGCGCAAAATTAGGCAAAATGACCAAAATGCCCTTCAAACCAACATCTAGGAATCGGATAATTTTCACATTTTCAGAACCCTCGTACTCTCACTAGTCTAACCATGTAAAAATCTCTCAATTCGGAGGTCAAATACCCCTCAAAACTCAATAACTTGGTCTATGAAGTTCTACTCATTTTTCAATAAAAATCTAAAATTAAAGGATGAAATTAAGAGGAGATTCATGGAAATTAGTCTAAGTCGAGTGAGAAACACTTACCCAAGTAACCCAGGTAAAAATCTCTTCAAATATCGCCAAGAACCGAGCTCTAGAACTCAAAAATGTGATAAAAATGGTGAACCCTCTAATTTGAGATTAAATCTGTCTGCCTAGGTATTTTGTTCAACGCGAACGTGTAGATGGGCTCGCGTTCATGGAAAAGAAAAATGTAAGTGGTTGGGGTTACTCTTCGCGATCGCGAAGACAAGAATGCGAACGCGAACGCGAACGCGAACGCGAACGCGAACGCGAACGCGAACGCGAACGCGAAGGTCTGGGCTGGGGGCTTACGCAAACGCGATGCAGGCCACGCGAACGCGTAGAAGAAAAATAGGTGGGGTCGAGATATGGCCTACGTGAACGCGTTGTCAGGGACACGAACGCGGAAGGGGAGAAGGCTGGTCTTCGCGCACGCGGGTGAGGTGGACGCAAATGCGAGGAAGGATTTGGCAAAGTATCGCGATCGCGTAGAACTAAACATGAACGCACAGAAGGATTTAGAGGTGGCCAAGATAAGCCTTCGCGAACGCGATGGCCCAATTACGAACACGAAGAAGGAGTACTAGAAGCAGCAACAACATTTCAAAAGTGGAAGAAAATAGCCCGTAGCCTAACCAAAACACACCTGAGGCACCCGGGACCCCGTCTAATCACACACACAAGTCATATAACCTAACATGGACTCGCTCGAAATTTCAGATCACATAAATAAACATCGAAACAACGGATCAAACCAAAAATCAAGCTTATGAACTTCCAAATCCTCAAAATATGCTTTTGACCAAAAACCTAACCAAACCACGTCCAAATGACCTAAAATTTTGCACGCACATCCCAAATAGCTGTTGCAACTTTCGAACTTCAATTCCGACCCTCGGATCAAAAAGTCACTATCGGACCGGAAACTTCAAAAATACAAACTTTGACATTTCAAGCCTAAATTACCTACGGACCTCCAAAACACATTTTGAACACGCTACCAACCCCATAATCACCTAACAAGACTAATGGAACCATCAGATTACCATTCTGAGGTCGTCTTCACACTGTTCCAAACACATACCATTTTTCAACTCTCAAGCTCCCATCTACGGACTAAGTGTCCCAAAATGCTCCAAATCCTAACAATGCTCCAAATCCTAACACCAAACATCCCGACCAACAAACTAGCTGAAATGAACTTAGGGAAAGCAGTTAATGGTGAAACAGGGCATAAATTTCAAAAATAACTGGTCGGGTCTTTACAATTATTGAGCATCTTGAGAGCTTTTTGGGAGTAATTGAAGAGGGTTTCGACTGTAGTTTATTGGAGGTAAGATTTTTGAGTTAGAAACATGATTATTATGTGAATTGTAACCTAGAAATTCATGGAATTTAGCCTAAAATTGATGAACTAGGGCTTGGAATTTTGAGCTTAAAATTTGGGATTTAAGGGAGCATTTGAGCTCCGGTGTTGGTAAGTTTGATATGTATAGACTCGTGGAGAGACGAGGAATCCGGTGATGTGAATTTTTTAATTTTTTGAGAAGTAGGCCTGGGGCTCGGGTTTTGCTAGTTTCAAGTTTTTTGCTATTTTTGATTGTTTTTTGCTTCCGAAAATATCCTCTCTACTCCTTCGGAGTAGGGGCAAGGTCTGCGTACACACTACCCTCCACAGACCTCACTAGTGGAATTTAACTGGGTTATTGTTGTTGTCGTTGTTGATTGTTTTTGATTGGGTATTGTTCCCTTAGTACATTATGATGTATTCACTCATATTTTGGTTAGATTCGATGCCCGTGGCAGCTGATTTGAGGGGCAAAGGCATCGCGAGCTATAGATTTCACCGCTTCAAGTTGAGTAATGATTGTAAATGATATCCTGAGTGTTTGAAACCCCGGATTTGCACCCATAGTGCTATATTGAGGTGACTTGCACGCCGGATAGAGAGCGTGGGGTAGAGCACCGTTGGGGATTATGACTTGGTCCATCCCGGTTGTTTATTTTACCGCGTATATAACTCTGACTTGTGGTTTTTCACTATGACTTGGGCTTATTGCCATATTAGGGGCTTATTTCCGACTGTTTGAACTCCTTGTGAGCTATCATCATTGTTTTCCTCACTATTTGAAATATTGTTTGAACTCAGTCCATTTGAATTTCACTGTTTCATGAACTCAGTAGTATTTTTACTCAACCTTGAGTTTTTTAACTGATAATTGAACTATTTTTTAAGTTGAGCATTATTATTTTTATTAACGCCCGAGGGGCTTATGATTATTTCTGGACTGATTAAGGTCGGGGGCCATGTGTGAGGATATGTTGAGTAATGTGAGGAGGCTTTCAGGCCTCGAGTGATATATGAGGAGGCTTTCAGGACTCGAGCGATATGTGAGGAGGCTTTCAGGCCTTGAGTGATATGTGAAGAGGCTTTCAGGCCTCGAGTGTATTATGAAAAGGCTTTCAGGCCTCATGTTGATATGTACAGGCTTTCAGGCCTTATGATGATATATCGTTTGGGCTGTAGGAGCCCTCCGGAGTCTGCACACCCAGGATGAGTGTGGGTACCCATGTGATTGAGAGTGAGCCCGAGGGGATGATGTTGTACTGTGTGATTGATACTGAACTCAAGGGGCTGATACTATTCTGAGTGATGTGATACTGAGCCTGAGGGGCTGATATTGTCTTGAGCGATTGATATTGAGCCCGAGGGACTGGTACTGTTTTGAGTTGTGCCCAAGGGGAAAACTTTTATATGCTAACATTGCATACATATTTGCATGTTCACCTGCTATAATGTGATATTTGTGCCTGATGGGTGGATTTTCTGTGCTAATCACCACTAACTATTTTGAACAATTTTGTTAACTATTGAAAAGACCATTTTCAAAAGAGATTTGAACTGAGCCGTAACATTTCTAAAAATTTCACTGATTTCACGATTTTTCTCACAGATTGTACCCAGCTTCTGTATAGCATATTGGTTGCCTTACATGATTTCTTGTCGCTCAGTTATTATTTACTTTTTTTGCTCACTAAGTTGGAGTACTTACTTTATTCCCTGCACCTCGCATGCAGTTGTAGGTATTGCTCACTCGGTAGCTGGTTATTAGCTGATTGAAGGTATTAATATCATAGCTGTGCAAGGTGACTGTCAGCGTTCGCGGCATCGGACTTCGTCTTTTGATCCCAGATTTTATTGTGTATATTATTGACCCTGTAGCTATGTTAAGACTTCTTTAGATGCTCGTGACTTGTGACACCCCGGTCGGATTGTGCTGGGTTGTAAATATCGGTTATTATTATCGTTAAGTTGTATTTATCTATTCATTTATGTTTAATAATTGTTAAAGAGACGAATTTGGGTTAGTTGGCTGGCCTTGTCTTCACGAGAGGCGCCATCACGACCGGATTTGGAAATTGGGTCGTGACACTACCTGGTGTGATTATACCTTGTACATTTTGTGGTAATCATTTCTTATGTGATATTTATTGTCTCTACTCTTGCTTGTTGGGTTGAATTATGATAGAACACTTGCAAAAACATACACATAATTAATCACCCACATCGGTTTAAGAAGATGAATCCTAATATTATTGACCATTTATTTACATGTACTCTCGTCTACTTACTTTCTGTGGTAGAGTTGTTGTATTGACACATGTGTTATCCGTGCGGCCATGAGTCATTGTTATTGTTGACACGTGAGTAGTCCGAACGGTTATTAGTTATTTCACTTTCTTGGCATGTGAGTTGTCCGTGTGGTTATGAATCATAATATGCGCACAAGGTGTCAAGTGATTAGGGTTCATGAATCGGGGCCCAGGATTTGTGATTATGAGGTTTCATACCTCGTGGAAATTCTTGCATAATCTGGTGTGAAAGCGATTTTCTTATTGAGTTGTTACTTGTTTTCCTTTATTTGAGTTGGTCGTATTTAAACTATGTTCAGCTTACTCGACAACGTTATTACCTGTTTGTTCCTTGTTGCTAATTGTTACACTTAGATTTCCTTTTTCAAGCATTGCTTTGTTATTGTTATCATACTTAGTTCTATATTTGTCCCCTGCTAGTTCATTTTCATACTTTTCGGGTTGTTTAGTTCAGTAGGTATTTTGACTGTTCCTCGTCACTACCCCACTGAGATTAGTCTTGATACTTATTGAGTACTGTTATGGTGTACTCATGCTACGCTTTTTGTGCAGATTCAGGTATTTCGGAGTTGTTTGATCAATAGCTGGATGTTCGAGTTTTGCTGTGGAGACTCAAGATATGCATGATGTCGCGTTCGATATTGTACTTGTACTGTTTATTTTTATTCCAGAACTGTGGGACTTTCTAGCAATTTCAGTAAAGCGTATAACTTATACTACCGGTTTTGGGATTGTAAGTTTTGTATAGAGATTTTATTTCATATTTAACAATTGTTTGTTGAATTTTGCTATTAATTCAATAAGTATTAAGCTTACCTAGTCTCAGAGACTAGTGGCCACATAGAAAAATTGGAGTGGTGATATAAACTTTCGTAAATCTTATTCTCCATAATCAAATAGTTTTCCAACAAAAAGTACTGAATACAAATAATCCAGATTGAATCCGCCCTAAAAGTAAGATAAGTGAGTGTATGGGGGAAGAAATGGAATCTGGGACACGCATTACCATTAGTTTACATTGTTCCACCCTTTTTCTTAGTGTGTAGGGTACAGGTTATGGAGTTTGTGATCCACAGTAAGGCTAGCTACACGCCTCATGCTTGATTTATTGAGTATCTGATTGCTGTCGCTGACCCACAACAATGCAAAAGGTCAATTCATTTATCTTAATATATGTAATATTGTTCAAATTTTCAAAGTTAAACTTATTAATTTTAATTGTAAATTTAGACATAAAAATTTTAAATTCTATAAGTGGTGATCCGCAATAAGGCTACATGCCTCATGCTTGATTGAGTCTAATTGCTTTGGGTGACCCACAAGCGCAAAAAGCTATCATCTTTTGGTTTCCTCCATTCTCTTTTGCATCTGTAGAAAGCATAAGAAACAAATCTTTAAAATTTATCTGAAAGTATATTTGAAAGTGCCACAAACTAAAATGTGAGAACAGAATGTATGTTCTCAAATTATATTTTCCATGTGAGTTCCTTGAAAATTGACGTGTCATTTTCACTAAAGTAGAAAGCTGCCGACCACAAGGAATGATAGATGGATATTGATCAAAAAATAAGTCACTGTTTTCCAGAACTAGGAAAAGCATTAAAAGGTCAATTAAACGTGTCTATGATTTTATCTTGTTTGAGCAATTTGTGGTCATGGTTCCAAAGAGGATTTTCTTTGTGGAGATTTTACATGGACTTAGTACAAACTAAATTGACAATTTTATAGTAAAGTATTATTTAAAAACAGGACTATTGTCAAATATATCCTTATAGTTTGGTAAATGATTCATATTTATTCTCCTTCCACTTTTCGGTATTATTAATATATATACAAGGTTATCTTTAATACTCATGCCCACTAATGAAATATTGTGTGGTCCCCTTTGTTGATGTGTTGGTCGCATTTTGTTGGGCCATGTGGCTCATGGTTTGACTTCGTACATATAGGTTTTTTAAGAAAATTTTAAGCCCTATAAAAAAATCTTAATATCCTATTTATTAATAATAAATGCCATTTTAAAATATTAAATTTTATAAATACCTTTTTTCCTTTATAACAAAATATCTATTTATAGTTATATCCTAAATTTAAGGCACCATATATGCTAAATAATATATTTCTCTCTCATTTTTTTTATTTTCTCTCACACAATCACCGTATAACTCCCCTAAACACATTCTCTCTCTTTTACATACACTTTACCATTTTCTCCCACATACCCACGTTTCTTAACTATTCTCCTACACAAATACAATATTTATCTGCCATTATCAATCCTACAGTCACTGCCATCAATTTTACCGCCAGAAGCTATATTGAATCACTTGTGTTTGCCTAAAAATATACGTCTGTAAATGGCTCAATCGAAAAGAATGAGAAGAGAATGACAGAATATCGAATGCCTAATAACATACGCTTGGTATTCATGTGTATTCATCTTTAATTAATTTTGTTTTTAATTGTTAAGAATTTCAGTAAGTTTTCAAATATATTCAAATGTATCCGTATGTATTCATATGTATTCAACTTACTTATTTTTAGGCCATATGTGTGGTATCCAGTTTTTTAATATGTATATAGACTTCTGTATGTGTTTGTAGTTATATTGATATGTATTTGAATCTATTTTACTATGAAACATGCAATGTATTCAACCGTATTAACATGTATTTAACATTGAAAAAAAGGAGAAGATAATGGCAGAATATCGATCCGTTGTTGCTCTGTTTATTCGCTTTTTCACGTTTGTGGGTTTCTTTTTTGACAATAATACAGCTTAATGAGGTATCTTTCAAGTTAGTTGAGTAAAATAAGGGAAATATAATTTGATTAGATTGCATTCTATTTTTAACAATTTTAACCTTCTAGATTTTGCGCAGATATGTTACTGTATTTAACGTTAATGGCGTTTGAATACATGTAAATACATATCAAAATTAGCTGGCATTCCTGTTTTCACGCCTATTTTTTGGTTGTATTATTAAATACAACAGCTTAAATATATGAAATATATTGTATATTTTCATAAAAGGTATCTATAACAAGTAATATAACAAAGAGTATCTATAAATGGCTAATTAGGGCTAAAAGACAGTTCTTTATGAAAAATTCTCTTTTTTGAACCTGCCTCATTATTTGATTTATTATTATTATTTTATTCATCATTTTATTTGGACTTTTATTTATCATATATTGTGTATATAATAAATTTTTATATTAAAATATTAATTCTATATCCTATTTTTTGGATTAATTTTTGTATATATTATATTTATATAAAATTATAAGTTAAATTTTTTTTAGCTCGACAAAAAATATTAAGGATAAAGATATACATTTCGCACTTTATAATGCATTAATCGAGAAAATATAGGTGAAAGTTGAATATTTATGTGGGGTACTTAAATTAAATTTGATTATGATGAATATTTATTTAATTATCTTTTATCAATAATTTTACTTTTAGTTGATTTATCCTTTAAAATAATTTTGTAATAAATAATTATATAAGTAGGGAATGTGAATTATATATGATGAATATGGAAAAAAAGAAAAAAAATGATAGAATTTGTTTGAAGAAAATAAAAAATAAAATTTAAATAAAATATAATAATATAATATAGAAGAGAGAGAAGAAATATATTTTTTGGCGTAAAAAATAGTGTAATGGTAAATTTAATGTTAGGGTGGGAGATAATCCATTCGGCGCGAATATTTTTTCTATATTTTGTTTTAAAAAAAATTGAACGGAGAATACAATAAGAACAAAGTACACCCGTAAGCTTTTGATTTTCGGACGGAATGAACTGAAGTACTAGGACTGAATCCAAGTTCTTCAAGTCTGCTAGGTTCAATGATTCGGATCTTGAAAATATAAAATTAGTGTTTGAAATATTGAAAATTGACAATTGTGATTGAATATTGTCATTGGTGGTGAAGAACTGAGTTGGACGAGTTGAGGTAAAAGTGCAAAATCCTTCAAGTCAATGATTATGCTTAATCATCTCATCGAAGGTGGAGGTGGATACTAAAGGCAGCATCACATTCCAAACTCAAAATCCTTCACAAATTCAATTAGCCTCTCAACCAAATCCCTTAAACCCTAATTCCCAAATGGCTCGTACGAAACAAACTGCCTGAAAATCCACCGAAAGTATAGCTCCGAGAAACTAATTGGCCACAAAAGTAGCTTAGTTCCCTCCAGCTTTAGCATGAATTTGAAAAATACATTGTACAATTTCACAACCACGCTTGACATTTCCCCCTAACTCCACCACCCCAATTGCAGTTCTCGCACTTATATTCTATCATGTTGCTGATGTTTTTTTCGTGACTTTGGTCTGTGATGAATACTAGACGATTTTATTTATTTATTTCGGTGTAATAACTTAGGTGTTCCACAAAATAATTAAACTGATTGAAATCACAAAAATAGTGAACTATAATTAAGAGGTCTGAGATTTGAATTGTGGAGGGTATAACATTTGATTTTGATATTGTATTTATGGTATTTAGGGGGGATGGATTGAGATTGAGGAAAAAGGTAAGACAGGTGGAGATCGCTAGAATTAGAGGGGGAAAGGTGAAAAAGAGAAAAATGTGCTTGATTTTGAGATATTACTGTAGTGTAGATATGTTCGCAAGTAAAGGAGGAAAAGGTGCGCATGTGATGTGGTGAATTGAAGCAGCAAATATTCTGGAGGTATGATTAGGTGGGTAAATGGCGATTCTAAAGCGTGCTGATGATGGGATGAAGATAAGCTTGAGAAAATATGGTTCCTTGGGTGGTCCAAATATCCGATGTGGGTCTAAATTTGGGCGATAAAATTAATTTGGCTTGGAGTGTTAAGTGTCCCAATGAAATGAGGGGAATTTGCATTTTTACCCGTTTTTTGGGTCACGTTTTAATTTGTGTCTGTTTAAAAAAAAATTGCAAACATATCTACTTTTTCGCGTAACTTCAGCATACGGAGTTGAACTTGTTAGGATATATATTATTAACCATGAATTTTGGTTTGGATATAGTATTTATTATTGAGCAATTGCTTATTTCATTTTAATAAAGTTTTAAATATATCATATATTCGTCTTTGTCCTTTACTTATATAGTAGATGATTTAGCTTATACACGAAAGATTAAATCATCGGTTCTTATAAGTATAAAGATTATGTTCACAATCTAATGATGGAATTGGACAACCATCAGGATTGATTGTAGCACAAGATTAAAGATAATTTATCTTGATTATGGGAATGGTTTAATTTCACCTTCTTGTGCTAGTACATTTTGTATGTATTGAACGGACCAAGTAGGGATAAGTATTTTATACTCACTTAATAAAATAAATTCTCTAGCCATTAAATGTACTTATACTCTTAATCTTGATATAATTATTATTAGTTGAGTATATTATTATGGTTTTGATTTATTAAAAGGAGAGATTCTTTCGGGTCAATATGCCTGGTACATTGAACAATTTTAATAGACATTGGCAAAGTAATAGTTAGTTGATGGAATCCATGTCTCGTTCTAGAGATTAATGATACACCTTTATGAAAGCTTATAAGTTTTCATGTGTAAACCCTGCAAGTGGATTTTGTATCCGTCACATGAAATAAGTTAAGCGAAAGTCTAAAGGAAATAATCAGTGAACTAAATTGTTAATACTTTAATTTATTTTATTAATATCTGAATCTTAATATGGGGAGCTAAATAAGATTTAATGGAAGAATTCTGAAATTGAATTGAGGAGTGCAATTATGAATTTTTAGTGAAATAATTTGTAACTTATTATGGTACTATTAATTCGGATATTTCTAATTAAGTCCATAATAGGAAGCCTCGTTAATTAAATACTGGGGTCCCTGCTGTGCCCCGAAAAATTAGGAATTAAATGGGATTCTATTTCTTGATGGAAAACCCAGTAGGTTTAGGAAAATGGGGTTGAACCCTAAAACCTGTGGCTATAAAAATAGGTTTCATTCTATAAGGAGACAAGGTTTTTACTACATGCTTTTCCTACGAGAAATTCACCCACACGAATTTTGCTAATTCCGGGCATTATTCGACTCATACAGCAAAAGAATGTGAAATTGGAGGATGAACTTGTTGACAGCTTCGCTCTTGCTTAGAGGCATCTCGCGATCGCGATCATGCTTCAAGAGATAAGTATCAATTTTATGTTCGACTAAAATATGCGATTATTTGTTATCTATATTACATGCAAGTGATCCTGGCTGTTTGTGCTGTTTATACATGTTTCCCATCAGAAGTAGCAAAGGCAATCACGCAAAATTTCAGTATTCTAGTAAACAAGACTTAAGTAGCAAGTGTGCTGAAATTTTTATTTGTAATTGCTAAACTTAAGCATAGTAGCTGAAGTTTTGTTCTCTATTTGATGAAGTTTTTGTTTGTAACTGTTGAAGTTTTTATTTTTGTAACTCGCAAACTTCAGCTCTAGAGATGAAGTATTTGTTTTGTAACTTGCAAACTTCAGCTCTAGAGCTGAAGTTTTTTTTTTTTGGTAACTGGCGAACTTCAGCTCTAGAACTGAGGTTTTTGTTTTATAACTGGCGAACTTTAGCTCTAGAGCTGAAGTTTTTGTTTTGTAACTAGCGAACTTCAGCTCTTGAGCTGAAGTATTTATTTTATAACTGGCGAACTTGAGCTAGCTAAAGTATTTGCTTGTAACCGGCGAACTTCAGCTCTAGAGCTAAAGTATTTGCTTGTAACTCGCGAACTTCAGCTCTAGAGCTCTTGGGGGCATTTTATGTCTCCTTTTGTTTATCCTCACTCTCTAGAGCTCTTGGGGGCATTTCGTGTCTCCTTTTGTTTATCCTCACCTCTGCTTATATTCCCCACTGTCTGTTTCTTAAGTTTTATGCTAGCATGTTGTTTTGGTCCAGTTAGAGTAACTAGTCCTCCCACTATTAGGAATTCCATCTCAGAGATATTCCAGTAGTCCATGCTCTTAGTTGTTCATTGTGATGACCCAAAAGGTCATCACTTATTTTAAAATAAATTCTGCATTTCGAAGCCTTAAAAATCTCTATCACCTCGATATGCGAGCGTAGTTCGGGCGCATAGCTGGAAAAGCTAATTTTTGAAAATCTGTGAAAAATGTTAAAATTTTGACTTTAAATGCATTTAAGTTGACTTCGGTCAATATTTTGGGTAAATAGATCCAAACCCATGATTTGACAGTTTCGAAGGATGTGTTAAAAAATATGGGATTTGGGCGTATACCCGAAATCGAATTACGAGGGCGTATATCCACATATGGCCGACTCAGATGTAATACGGGTCGAGCACGTATCCTTATGCGGTCATAGATGTTAGATAATACCCTTTCTCATGTCTATACGATGAAAAGGGTACACCCCCGACCGTAGGGCGTACCAGCGCGCTCGCCCGAGTAGACGTCCCGACTTCCCCTATCCTGTACCTTCATTGTAATAATAGTAGCATTAAAATGATGTAATGTGTTGGCGAGGGGATCATCCTTCTATATAAGGAAGGGTCCCCCTCGTTTGTAAGGTAAGTGTTATTAGTGAATAATAATAAACTCTCTCTTGATCTATCATTTTTCTCTCTATTGCTAATTTGTTCAAACACTTCATCAAGATCCACTACACTCTTGCAAGAGCAACTTATATACGTATCCAAAGATCGATCTTTAGATAGATTCCGATTTACCTTTTCTATAATCTTTGATTGTCCCTAACTCATAAAGCAACCGATAGCTTTTGGGTCAAACAATTGGGTTATCAAAAATAGGATTTTGGTCTTTCCTTAAATTATTTAAAATAATATTAATTGTGAGTTTACCGTTTTAATATTAATTACTACTCACGCTAATTGCAAATTAAATACAAAAGGGCTTGTCGTTATTTTCGTGAGTGAAGTCTAACAATGAATTTGACCCATTTACTTGTCCATGTGATAATATTTAGTATTTACAATTTGGTTCCAACACTACATAGGACCAAATTTGAGTCCGAATTTATTTATAACTCCATATTTATTCCAGTACATTCTTTTTACCAAAATAACCAATATAGTTATGGTAAACTTAATAATTATTAAGGTCAACTTTTTATTAGGCTTTTATAATAACTAATTTTAGGGTACGCGCTTTGCGCGTGTATTTCATATAAATGAGAACATAATTTTTAAAAAATTATATAAACAGTATTTTTGAGTTATAAAATAGAAATACACACACACACACACACATATATATATATATATATATATATATATATATATATATATATATATATATATGTTCGAAACGAATACTGATCCTACATAGCGAGTTAGATAAAAGAAAACATTAAGTTTTAAAAAGTCATGAATGCTTTATTATGATTTTTGACAATTTATGTAACAATTTCTTACGAAAATTAAATAAGTAAACTTTGTCTCTTAAGATATGAGAATGAAAAGATTGACAGTGTAGCTCCTAGAAAAATATTCCTAAGTGAAAATAAGTCTATAAATGATATAGAGAAATGTCATTATTTGATATGAATGGAAAGGAAAGGAAAATATTTAATGATACCTCGCTATACAACATTCTATCTTCAATTATTTTGTTGTTATTGCTTCAAAATATCTCTTATCAATTTTACCCTTAAAGTTATATTATAATTAATTTAACTCTATTTGTGATTTCCTTCATGGCAATGCTTTTCTTATGAAAATAAATTTATATATTCGAAAAGTTTTGTAAGCTTAAAAATAAATTATTTATATGATTAATTTTGAAAATGATTTGATTGGGTTTTTCTTATTAGTTAATCAAAGACATAACAATTAATTTTCAATAGTAGAGGAAATAATTTATTTTCTGTTGATTCAAATTCTATTTTATCCATTAAGAATTTTTTTTATGAAGGTTAAAAAACTGATTTGATAGTTTATTTGTGAATCTATTAGTGTTATTGATTCTGCCAACCATTTCTCTCTCGCTTAGGTAAGTAATTCAACTATAAAATAAAAATTTATTATAGGTTTTATATATATTTTATATGAATATATGGATTCAATTCTAATTATGAAATAATTATAAAAAAAAACTATAAGTAATTAAACTATTAATTGATTTTAAATTCCTAAGTATTAAGAATTTCTATATAAGTTAAATAATTAATACTTAATAATTAAGAAAAAATAGATATCCTCTCATATTTGACTTTGTAACACTAATCTCCCTCGTGATTTATGGTACCATATTTATCTCCTTTATTTTAATTTTGTTATTAACAATACTGTTAATCTATTTATCATAATAGTAAAAAGTTATCGTTTAACTGTTATGAATCGAATTCTATTTAGAGTGAATGTCTATCTTGTAGAGAATTTTACTTTGTGACTAAGTCATATTTATCCTATAAATAGAGAGGTCTTACCCCATTGTAAATCATCCCAAAATTCAATAAGAATTCCCTCTCTCTTTCTCTGCAATATTGTTCTTCTTCTTTTATTATTTCATAACACGTTATCAGCACGAGACTCTAACCAATTGAGTAGAAGCTTTGAGATTGAGCACAATGATTATCAATTGTTCCATGAACTTCCTTCATGATTAAATTTTGGATTTAAGGTAAGTGTTTTACTTTATTTTTCTCTTTTATTCTATAATTTAATTTTATATACAAGCAAAGATCAAAGTTTGATTATAACTCTAATGGAGTTTATAAGAAATTAGAACCACCTGAAGTGGTAAAATTTCTATGTCTTGACATGATTAAATTCATGTATAATTGTGGGCAAAGAATTGAAAACACGTCCCATTGAATTTGCTCCATTCTCATTCCCTTTAGAGAATGTGATAGCAGTATGTAATAAGTCTGAAAGAAGACAAAATTATTACCATGAATAATCAATGGATATGGACGTGGCGATAGACCAAATTATATCGTCATCATTGTGGTAATGAGAACAATAAGTATTCTCAAAATAATCCTTCACGAAAGTAATATTTGTCATCGATTTGATATAAGATTTTATAAAGCACATATAGATGATTATGGTCCATTCATGATGTGAATGTGATAACATCTTACTTATGAATACATATTCATTCTTCAGAGAATATGAACGTGCTAGTGGTAGTGAATATACCACACTCACCTCTAGAAGAAGGTTTGAGATGATACCATAAATAATATCATTATTATGGCATGAACGGTCATTGGTCACGTACCTATTGTATGCCAAAATATTTTGGCATTATGATTATTAAAAGACAACGGTAATGCAAGAAACAGATCTTGCATATAATTTTGATCATATACATAATGGTATAACTTTCTCTTTAAAAGAGATATTTACCACATAGATGTTGATGGATCTGTCACGACCCAATCCGGAGGACCATGACTAGCACCCGACCATACTTGCCGAGCACCAACGTACATTTTATCTAACCTTCTTTATTATCTTTTAGGCTGACGAGACCAATATAAATGGTAGACATGGATCATGAACAACCAACAATAAAATATGATTGCATGAACCTACATAACATGGGATGACCGGACAATCAAGAAACTATATACATATGGTACAAGCTACCACGCTAAAATGAAAGACTATACAACAAAAACCAGCCGACAAGGCATACCAAACTATACATGAGTCGACACTTGTCTATGAGCCTCTAATGGAACATAAGTGCTGCAACATAGCCGGAACAGGGCCCCGACATACCCATAATGTCTATAACAAAAATGCATACCAAGACCAAGGCAAGTCCGGAGAAGGGATCTCGCCAATCACCGCTGAACTGGACAACCTACTGTGATGGGGGAGCTACACCTGCCTGTCTATCAGGACCTGCAGCACGACATGCAGCGTCCACAAATAAAAGGACGTCAGTACGAATAAAGTACTGAGTATGTAAGGCAGAGAACCATAAATATGAACAGCAATATGAGCAGGGATAGAGAATATACAACCTGTAACATCTGAGTACCTCTGAGGGCTACTGACATGAAATACATGATACATATGTATAAATACATAATCTTTTAAAACATACGCCTCTGTGGGCATCATCATTATCATATCGTACCCGGCCGTAATAGGCTCGGTAAAAACATACCCGACCATTATAAGGCTCGGTAGAATCGTACCCGGCCACGTGGAGCTCGGTAAAACCCAACTGATCAGTGGTTGCACAATAGGTGCTGTACCCGGCCGACTATAGCGCGGCTCGGTAGAGTAAAATAGATACATATATATAATGCATGTTCGACTCCCGGAAACACCTTGCAGACCTTTCGGAGTGACGTAAGGTCGGTATCCTATGTACACCTTATTAGGACTAACTCTTCACTATGAACCTTATAGGAATCAAGAAGTACTAACAAGATTGATAACATAAGAATAAGAGAAGCAACATCAACATCAATCGTTCCATAAGAGGGGAAACAATGTAAGTACTGCTTAGCTTCTAAGAATAGAGTATCTTTGGAAGCTCGTTCATTACATTATATTAATCGGAGTCGTGCAAAAGAAAGAAAGGGACAGCCACACATACCTTGTATATACTGCCACAACCTCAAGCTATGCAAACGTCATGACTCCTTAGTCTACAATAGAAGAAATGACACTATCGTTAACGTTTAAGCGTCGCAACTATTATGTACCAATCACAACCTATTTTGTGATGAAACGGACAGCACCTCCCCTATATATATGACTTTACACCATTCAAAATAATCACCAAACAGCCTAAACAACATCAATAATAAACATATTGAGCCACCCAAAACAGTCCACACACAACCTAATCACATCATACATATGACGGCCACTATAATCGTAACAAATGACCCAAAAATATTACGAAGAATTAGCAGACCACAACCCAACATATATATGGTGTTTATCCACAACCTGCCTCCTCCAAAACTCCACAAAACAGTAATAAAAACTCAGCCCAACAGCAACACAAAACAGTCCACAAAACAGTCCGCTACAAGTGAATAACTTGAACTCACGGCTTCCGATCACCGTCCCATGAGTTCTTACATGTATATAACGAATTACCATGAATTTACAGCAGAATAAATGTATGAAATATAGCAGTAAACTCACCTTTGTTGTTGGATAACTCAGCCTTTAACTTGGTTCTTCAAACTCTAGTGTTTACCCCCAATTTGAACTTGAAAGAGAGGGAAAATCAATTAGGGTTTGTGGATAATTTTGGGAGGAAGTTTGCAGGGTTTTAGGTCTGGTTATTTGTGAAATATAAAGAGGAATATATTTCATAAGATAAGCCTTTTAATGGGCTCCTTTTCTGACCCGAAATTCCCTCTTTTGGGCCGACATTTAACCAAGTAGCTGACTCACCTACTTGCACCTAGCAGCTTGTGCAATCTCACGAAAATGTCTATATCTCTCTATTCCAATGTCGTATTGCTAAACCGTTTAATACGTTGGAAACTAGACTCATAGATCTTCAATTTGGTGGGTAGAGCACCCCGTAATTCCAAGTATATTGGGAGAGAGACTTAATAACATTTGACCTAAAGTTTAGGTAAAACTATGAACCTAAGTTGCAACAACTTTTGTCGACTTTTGTTTCATAACTCGTTTGACTTCAAGAATTATGATACGGATATTATATGATTCAAATACCTTAAATCATGACCTCCTAAGTATACTAAGCATCTATAGGTTTACCCAAAAGTACGAGTTACAGCATCCTTGATTCGTTTAACTTCTTATCATCTCAAGGATAATTCCTTCTTGGATTTGTGTTATCTAACTTATGAAATGAACTAATGTGTGTGGATATGGGTTGTAACACCCTCCCCCCCTTAGGAACATTCGTCCTCGAATGTAAGGGTTTATGGGGAGTCCAAATCATCGTGGATTCCAACGGAAATTTTTGGTCAATTTTCCCCTATAAAATGGTCACTAGCAAAATTTGCAAGCAGTGAAGCTCAAAGTGTGACCACAAGGCTACACAAAGCATTATGGACATGGACATTATTTACATATCACCACTTTGTATTAAGGAAGAGAGTTCTCAAGTTATTGCTTACCTCATAAAGCCATTTCACCTTTATAATGTATCTTGCGTTCCACCAACATCCTTGTTATCATCATTCCGGAATAGGTAAGGGTATTTAGACTTCATCTCTTCTTCCGCTTCCCATGTCATTTCTTTCATATTCTTGTTCCTCCACAATACTTTGACGGAAGCTACATCTTTTGTTCTCAGCTTGCGGACTTGTCGATCTAATATGGCCACTGGCACTTCTTCATATGATAGATCCCCTGTAACTTGAACATCTTGGATAGGGACAACTCGAGAAGGGTCACCAATACATTTCCTCAACATAGATACATGGAATACCGGGTAGACAAATTCTAATTCGGATGGCAATTCTAACTCATAAGCAACTTGTCCAATTCGTTGAAGAATTTTATACGGACCGATATACCTTGGACTCAGCTTACCTTTCTTCCCAAAACGCATAACACCCTTCATTGGTGAAATCCTCAAGAAAACCCAATCACCAACCTCAAATTCTAGATCACGACGTCGGACATCGGAATAAAACTTTTGCCTGCTTTGTGCCGTCCTCAATCGTTCCTGTATCACTTTCACCTTCTCAATGGCTTGGTGAATCAAATCTGGCCCATATAATTCTGTTTCACCGACTTCGAACCATCCAACTGGTGATCTACATCTCCTCCCATATAGTGCCTCATATGGGGCCATTTTAATACTGGAATGGTAGCTATTATTGTAGGCAAATTCTATTAGTGGAAGATGGTCATCCCAATTTCCCTTAAAATCTAGAACACATGCTCGTAGCATATCTTCCAATGTCCGAATGGTACGTTCAGCCTGTCCGTCAGTCTGCGGATGAAATGCAGTGCTGAGATTCACCTGTGTGCCTAAACCTTTCTGAAAAGACCTCCAAAAGTTAGCCGTAAATTGAGCTCCTCGATCTGATATAATAGATACCGGCACACCATGAAGCCTAACAATCTCCTTGATATACAACTTCGCATAATCTTCAGCAGAGTAAGTTGTCTTAACTGGCAGAAAATGAGCACATTTTGTAAGTCGATCAACTATCACCCAGATAGAGTCAAACTTATGATAAGATCGAGGTAATCCAATAACGAAGTCCATATTAATCACCTCCCATTTCTAGGTCGGAATTTCTATATTCTGAAGCAATCCACCGGGTTTCTGATGTTCTATCTTTACTTGTTGACAATTGGGACACTGGGCTACAAATTCCGCAATAGACTTTTTCATGTTATCCCACCAATACTGCTCTTTGACATCATGATACATCTTTGTTGAGCCAGGATGGATGGAATATCGGGATTGATGAATTTCATTCATAATCTTTTCTCGCAACCCTGCTACATTCGGCACACATAATCGGCCCTGATATCTCAGTGCCCCATCTCCTCCAATCTCAAAAGCCATAATTTTACACTGCTGAATGTTCTCTCTCAATCGTAGTAAGATAGGATCTTCATTTTGCCGTGCTTTTACCTCGGCTACCAAAGATGATTCTGATGTATTCTGTACAGTAACACTTCCGTCATCAGAGTCTAACAATCCGATTCTCATATTGGCTAGCTGATGAAGCTCTTTAGTCAACCCCCATCTACCTGCATCAATATGTACTAAGCTTCCCATTGACTTACGGCTGAGAGCATCTGCCACAACATTGGCTTTACCGGGATGATACAATATCTCGACGTCGTAGTCCTTCAATAATTCAAGCCACCTACGCTGCCTCAAATTCAACTCTTTCTGCTTGAAGATGTATTGTAGACTCTTGTGATCTGTGTAGATGTCAACATGGACGCCGTATAAGTAGTGACGCCATATCTTCAAAGCATATATTACTGCAGCCAATTCCAAATCATGGGTTGGATAATTCTTTTCATGCTTCTTCAATTGTCTTGATGCATATGAAATCACCTTCCCATGCTGCATCAACACGCACCCCAAACCTATACCCGAGGCATCACAATATACCACATATCCTTCTGTTCCTTCAGGGAGAGTGAGCACCGGTGCGGATGTCAATCTATCCTTCAACTCCTGAAAACTACGTTCACAAGTGTTAGACCACTAGAACTTGGTAGCTTTCTGTGTTAACTTAGTCAATGGTGCTGATATAGAGGAAAACCCTTCTACAAACCGCCTATAATATCCTGCTAGCCCCGGGAAGCTACGAACTTCTGATGGTGTTGTAGGTCTCGGCCAATTCTTTACTGCATCAATCTTCCGAGTGTCGACACTAATACCCTCGTCAGATATCACATGGCCAAGGAATGCTACTGAGTTCAGCCAGAATTCACATTTGGCGAGCTTAGCATATAATTTACGATCCTGAAGCATCTGTAATACTATCCGCAAGTGGCTCGCATGTTCCTCCTCCGAACGAGAATACACCGGAATGTCATCAATGAATACAATCACGAACACATCAAGATAGGGCCTGAATACAGTATTCATGAGATCCATAAAAGCTGCTGGGGCATTTGTTAGCCCGAACGACATCACCAAGAACACAAAGTGCCCATATCTTGTCCGAAAGGCCGTCTTTGGAATATCCTTCTCCTTAACCCTCACATGATGATATCCTGAACGTAAGTCAATCTTGGAGAAATACTTGTCACCCTGGAGTTGGTCAAACATGTCGTCAATTCTTGGAAGTGAATACTTGTTCTTTATGGTAAACTTATTCAACTGCCGATAGTCGATACACATCCGTAATGACCCATCTTTCTTCCGTACGAATAGGACTGGCGCACCCCAATGTGAAGTGCTAGGTCTAATGAAGCCCTTATCCAGTGCCTTCAACTCTCACAGCTCTGCCGGGGCCATTCTATATGGAGGGATAGAGATCGGTTGAGTGTCAGGCAACACATCAATGCTAAACTCAATCTCCCTTTCTGGAGGAAGGCCTGGGAGTTCATTTGGGAAAACATCTGGAAATTCATTGACCACGGGGATAGATTGTAGAGTAGGCGAGCTTCGCCTCTGCATCCCTAACGCGAACAAGATGATAAATGTAACCTTTTGAGATCATTTTCCTTGCCTTAAGATAGGAAATAAACCTACCTTTCGATGTAGCAATGTTCCCCTTCCATTCAATGACGGGTTCACCAGGAAATTGAAACTTAACCATCTTCATACGACAGTCAACATTTGCATAGCATGAGGCCAACCAGTCCATTCCCAGTATCACATCAAAATCAACCATTTCTAATTCAAATAAATCTGCCGAGGTTTGACGACTACAAATCATCACAGTGCAACCTCTATATACCCTTCTAGCAATCACAAAATCTCCTATTGGAGTAGATACCGCAAGGGGTTTACTTATCAATTCAGGTTCAATGCCAAACTTATTAGCCACAAAGGGTGTAACATATGATAATGTAGATCCCGGATCAATCAATGCATATACATCATAAGAAAACACAGATAATATACCTGTAACAACATCTGGAGACGACTCGAGATCCTGTCGACCTACTAGAGCATATGTTCGATTTTGAGCACCACTCGAACTCGGTCCTGCACCTCTACCTCTACCACGACCTGTCGACTGCTGAAAACCCCGTGCTGGAGGTCGAACTGATGAGGAAGAACCAGACACAGATCTAGTCGGCTGAGCCATACCATCACCTCCCCTGTTAGGACAATCCCTCATCATATGGCCAGGCTGTCCGCAAGAATAACACGCATCAGAACCTCGACGGCACAGTCCAAAGTGGGCCTTGCCGCACTGATCACAACGTGGTGTTGGGGGTTTCGTCTGACTAGTATCCCTGTGATGTTGCGATCCAGATGCCTGCGAACTCTGACCTGGACCAGAATAGAATTGATCATATCGAGGCCTCTGAAACTGTGGAGGAGCACTAGCTACAGATGGCGCCGAACTCCTCGAAGACTGGGGCCTGGCGCTGCCTCTGAAGTCATCAGAATACCTTGCAAATCTCTCCCTCTTATGCTGGCCCCTATCCTGCTCCCTATCTGCCCTCTGCTGGCGCTTACGATCCTCTAGGGTCTGAGCATAAGCTTGAATACGGGAAATATCCATGCCTTCTACCAAGGAGGCTGTCATACACTCATTTATCAGATGGGGTCCCAACCCGTTCACGAACAAATGCACCCTATCACTCATCTCGGCCACCATATGGGGAGCATACCTTGCTAAAGAATCAAACCGCATGCTATACTCTCGCACAGTTAAATTACCTTGTCTAAGGTTCAAGAACTTATCAGCTCTAGCTCGTCGTATCTCAACTGGCAAATAGTGATGAAGAAAGGCCTCAGAAAAATCCTTCCACACAGCTGGAGGAGCGTTCGGACCCCTGGATCTCTCCCAACTATCATACCAAAGAACCGCTAAATCCCGTAGCCGATAAGAAGCCAACTCTACTGCCTCTGTATCACTAACATACATAACCCGTAGTGTACGATGAACCTGGTCAATAAAAGTCTGTGGATCCTCCTTGGGGTCTGATCCGGTAAACAATGGAGGGTCTAAATTAATAAAATCACGAACTCTTGTACTAACTGGTTTATCAGCAGCACCTGTATTCTGCCTCTGAGCCTGAGCAGCTACCAAGCTAGTCAATAACTGCAAAGCACTCCGCATATCCTAGTCTGTAGTGCCAGACGGAGGAGCTGGAGGTGTTGGGTGCCACCTAATATCCCCTGGAGGAGACGGTGTAGATGAGGTATGAGATGGCATCTCACTCTGAGCCTCACTTTGGCCTGCTCTGGCTTGGGGCACCTGACCGGTACCCTCTCCCGCAGTTGTATCAAGCCGTCTACTAATTGTTTGTTTCCTAGTCGAAGGCATTGCTGAAAGAAAACAAGGTGAATATTAGAGACGAACACTTACGACTCAACTCTATGCACGATCTAGATTCGGGAAGAAGGTAACAACCCTAGATGTCATGTAGCCTCCCGATTATAAATGTGGCGCGCTACACATCCATAATCAAGACTCTACTAGACATGGCTCATAGACAATCCCTAGGACAGACTTGCTCTGATACCAAGTTTGTCACGACCCAATCTGGAGGACCATGACTAGCACCCGACCATACTTGCCGAGCACCAACGTACATTTTATCTAACCTTCTTTATTATCTTTTAGGCTGACGAGACCAATATAAATGGTAGACATGGATCATGAACAACCAACAATAAAATATGATTGCATGAACCTACATAACATGGGATGACCGGACAATCAAGAAACTATATACATATGGTACAAGCTACCACGCTAAAATGAAAGACTATACAACAAAAACCAGCCGACAAGGCATACCAAACTATACATGAGTCGACACTTGTCTATGAGCCTCTAATGGAACATAAGTGCTGCAACATAGTCGGAACAGGGCCCCGACATACCCATAATGTCTATAACAAAAATGCATACCAAGACCAAGGCAAGTCCGGAGAAGGGATATCGCCAATCACCGCTAAACTGGACAACCTACTATGATGGGGGAGCTATACCTGCCTGTCTATCAGGACCTGGCAGCACGACATGCAGCGTCCACAAATAAAAGGACGTCGGTACGAATAAAGTACTGAGTATGTAAGGCAGAGAACCATAAATATGAACAACAATGTGAGCAGGGATAGAGAATATACAACCTGTAACATCTGAGTACCTCTGAGGGCTACTGACATGAAATACATGATACATATGTATAAATACATAATCTTTTAAAACATACGCCTCTGTGGGCATCATCATCATCATATCGTACCCGGCCGTAATAGGCTCGGTAAAAACATACCCGGCCATTATAAGGCTCGGTAGAATCGTACCCGGCCACGTGGAGCTCGGTAAAACCCAACCTGATCAGTGGTTGCACAATAGGTGCCGTACCCGGCCGACTATAGCGCGGCTCGGTAGAGTAAAATAGATACATATATATAATGCATGTTCGACTCCGGGAAACACCTTGCAGACCTTTCGAAGTGACGTAAGGTCGGTATCCTATGTACAACTTATTAGGACTAACTCTTCACTATGAACCTTATAGGAATCGGGAAGTACCAACAAGATTGATAACATAAGAATAAGAGAAGCAACATCAACATCAATCGTTCCATAAGAGGGGAAACAATGTAAGTACTGCTTAGCTTCTAAGAATAGAGTATCTTTGGAAGCTCGTTCATTACATTATGTTAATCGGAGTCGTGCAAAAGAAGGAAAGGGACAGCCACACATACTTTGTATATACTGCCACAACCTCAAGCTATGCAAACGTCACGACTCCTTAGTCTACAATAGGAGAAATGACACTATCGTTAATGTTTAAGCGTCGCAACTATTATGTACCAATCACAACCTATTTTGTGATGAAACGGACAACACCTCCCCTATATATATGACTTCACACCATTCAAAACAATCACCAAACATCCTAAACAACATCAATAATAAACATATTGAGCCACCCAAAACAGTCCACACACAACCTAATCACATCATACATATGACGGCCACTATAGTCGTACCAAATGACCCAAAAATATTACGAAGAATTAGCAGACCACAACCCAACATATATATGGTGTTTCTCCACACCCTGCCTCCTCCAAAACTCCACAGAACAGTAATAAAAATGCAACCCAACAGCAACACAAAACAGTCCACAAAACAGTCCGCTACAAGTGAATAACTTGAACTCACGGCTTCCGATCACCGTCCCATGAGTTCTTACATGTATATAACGAATTACCATGAATTTACAGCAGAATAAATGTATGAAATATAGCAGTAAACGCACCTTTGTTGTTGGATAACTCAGCCTTTAACTTGGTTCTTCAAACTCTAGTGTTTACCCCCAATTTGAACTTGAAAGAGAGGGAAAATCAATTAGGGTTTGTGGATAATTTTTGGGAGGAAGTTTGCAGGGTTTTAGGTCTGGTTATTTGTGAAATATAAAGAGGGATATATTGCAGAAGATAATCCTTTTAATGGGCTCCTTTTATGACCCGAAATTCCCTCTTTTGGGCCGACATTTAACCAAGTAGCTGACTCACCTACTTGCACCTAGCAGCTTGTGCAGTCTCACGAAAATGTCTATATCTCTCTATTCCAATGTCGTATTGCTAAACCGTTTAATGCGTTGGAAACGAGACTCATAGATCTTCAATTTGGTGGGTAGATCACCCCGTAATTCCAAGTATATTGGGAGGAAGACTTAATAACATTTGACCTAAAGTTTAGGTAAAACTATGAACCTAAGTTGCAACAACTTTTGTCGACTTTTGTTTCATAACTCGTTTGACTTCAAGAATTATGATACGGATATTATATGATTCAAATACCTTAAATCATGACCTCCTAAGTATACTAAGCATCTATAGGTTTACCCAAAAGTACGAGTTACAGCATCCTTGATTCGTTTAACTTCTTATCATCTCAAGGATAATTCCTTCTTGGATTTGTGTTATCTAACTTATGGAATGAACTAATGTGTGTGGATATGGGTTGTAACAGGATCTGTGGTAGTACAAAATTAATTGAGAGCTCTGGAAGAGCCAATTATTACTATTTTGGAAAAACACAATTAATTACCAATAAGGTATTGTGTTGTAGTACGTCTCAAAGAAACTTATTCTGTTTCCAAAGTATACGCGAAAGCGGTTGATTATAATGAGACTATAAATAAAGGAAAGATTTAATATCTTTGTTATGAAATAATAAAAGAACAAGAGCAATATTGCAGAGAAAGAGAGAGAGAGGGAATTCTTATTGAATTTTGGGATGATTTACAATGGGGTAAGACCCATCTATTTATAGGAGAAATTATGACTTAGTCACAAAGTAAAACTCTCCACAAGATAGACATTCACTCCAAGTAGAATTCTATTCTTAACACTCCCCCTTGAATGTCTACTCAATAAGTAATGTGCCTCATTAAAACCTTAACTAAAATAAAACCCAATGGGAAAAAAAATCTAGAAAAGGAAAAAGAGTACACATATCTAATAATACGCCTTTTGGTTGCCTCGTTAAAAACCTCGCAAGGAAAACCTAGTGGGACAAAACCTTGTAAGGGAAAAAGAGTGCAACGCGCATTAACTCCCCCTAATGAGAGCATCAATTCACATCCTTAAGCCTTCGCATCCCGATCTTGTACACTAGCTTTTTGAAGGTTGACGTTGGTAGAGATTATGTGAACAAATCAGCCATATTATCACTTGAACGAATCTGTTGCACATTAATATCACCATTCTTTTGAAGATCATGTGTGAAAATTTTTTTGGTGAAATGTGCTTTGTCCTATCTCCTTTTATAAATCCTCCCTTCAGTTGAGCTATGCATGCTGCATTGTCTTCATACAAAATAGTGGGTAACTTGTCACATTTCACACCACATTTATCTCGAATAAGATGTATTATAGATCTCAACCACACGTACTCTCGACTTGCTTCATGAATAGCAATTATCTTAGCATGATTAGATGAAATAGCCACAATTGATTGCTTAGTCGATCGCCAAGATATGGCAGTGCCTCCACAGGTAAACACATAACCTGTTTGAGATCGAGCCTTGTGTGGGTCGGATAAATACCCAGCATCAGCATAACCAACAAGATCGGGACTGCAATTGTTGCCATAAAATAAGCCCATATCGGTAGTCTCTTTTAGATACCGCAATATGTGTTTGATTCCATTCTAATGTCTCCTTGTGGGAGCAGAGCTATATCTTTCTAAGACATTAACTAGAAAAGTTATGTCGGGCCTTGTAGTATTGGCAAGATACATTAGTGCACCAATTGCTCTAAGATATGGTACTTCAGGACCAAGTAGCTCTTCATTCTCTTCTTGAGGTCGGAATGGATCTTTGTTCACATCAAGTGATCGAACAACCATCGGAGTACTTAATGGATGTGCTCCATCCATGTAAAACCGTTTCAATACCTTTTCTATGTAGGTAGATTGATGAACAAAAATTCCGTTTGCCAAATGTTCAATTTGCAAACCAAGACATAATTTTGTCTTTCCGAGATCTTTCATCTCGAACTCCTTCTTTAAATAATCAATTGCCTTTTGGAGTTCTATAGGAGTTCCAATAAGGTTTATGTCATCAACATATACGGCAAGTACAACAAATTTTGATGTTGTTTTCTTTATGAAAACACATGGGCAAATGGCATCATTTATATAGCCTTCCTTTAATAAATACTCACTAAGACGATTATACCACATTCGTCCCTGATTGCTTTAGACCATACAAAGATCTTTGCAATTTGATTGAAAATATTTCCGGGATTTTGAATTATTAGGCATTTTGAAGCCCTCGGGAATTTTCATGTATATCTCATTATCAAGTGAGCCGTAAAGGTAGGCGGTAACCACATCCATTAAATGCATGTCAAGTTTTTCATGGACAACAAAACTAATGAGATAACGGAATGTTATAGCATCCATAACGGGTGAATATGTCTCTTCATAATCAACACCAGGCCTTTGTGAAAATCCTTGTGCAACAAGGCGTGCCTTATATCTTTGCACCTCATTTTTCTCATTTCTCTTGCGTACAAAGACCTATTTATAGCCAACAGGCTTAACACCATTAGGTGTTTGGACTACGGGCCCAAAAACTTCACGTTTTGCAAGTGAATTTAACTCTGATTGGATATCTTCTTACCATTTTGGCCAATCAAGTCTTTGTCGACATTCTCCAACAGATTGAGGTTCAAGATCCTCATTTTCTTGCATAATGCTGGATGCAACATTATATGCAAAGACATAATCCACCACTATATCCAATCGATTCAAATTTGTCTCAATATCGATTGGATTTATTGATAGTTCCTTATTTTATTGAGTCTCGGGCTCAGTGGATTCCTCATGAATCTCAGAATTTATTAAGTCGTGGATTTCTTCATGAGATTCTTTCATAGTGTCATTTTGATCATTTATTTTCCTTTTTCTAGGATTTCGATCTTTGGAACCTAATGGTCCGCCACGTTTCATGCGTGCTTTTGACTCATTAGCTATGACACTAGAAGATTGTCCAATAGGGACATCAATACGGATTGGAACATTCTCCGCAGGGATATGTGATTTTGTTATCCTTTTCATATCCGTAAATGCATCGGGCATTTGATTTGCTATTCTCTCCAAATGAATAATCTTTTGTACCTATTTTTCATAAATAGAGGCACGTGGATCAAGATGAGATAATGATGGATTTTTCCACAAAATTTCCCGTTTGGTTTCACCAACTTCTCCCCCTAATTTTGGGAAAAGTGTCTCATCGAATCGACAGTCTTCAAATCATGCAGTAAATAAATCTCCCGTTAATGGCTCGAGGTAGCGAATAATGGAGGGCGATTCAAACCCAACATATATTCCTAAACTTCTTTGCGGACCCATTTTGGTGCGATATGGCGGTGCTACAGGCACATATACTGCGCATCCAAAAATTCTTAAATGGGATATATTAGGTTCATAACCCAAGACTAATTGCAACGGGGAATATTTATGATAATTTGTCGGTCTGAGACGAACTAGCATTGCTGCATGCAAAATGGCGTGACCCCAAACAGAAGTGGGCAGCCTCGTTTTCAAGAGTAACGGTCTTGCTATCAATTGCAGACGTTTAGTTAAAGACTCTACAAGACCATTTTGAGTGTGAACATGAGCTACATGATGTTCCACTTTTATCCCAATTGATAAGCAATAATCATTAAATGCTTGGGATGAAAACTCAGCAGCATTATCAAGTCTAATAGACTTAATTGGATTATCGGGAAATTGTGCCCGTAATTGAATTATTTGTGCCATTAATTTTGCAAACGCGGGGTTGCGAGATGACAATAGGCACACATGAGATCATCTAGAAGATGCGTCTATCAAGACCATAAAATATCGGAACGACCCACTAGGTGGGTGAATAGGTCCACAAATGTCCCCTTGTATACGTTCCAAAAATGCAGGGGACTCAATTCCAACCTTTGTTGGTGATGGTCTAATAATTAACTTGCCTTGTTAACAAGAAGTGCAAGAAAATTCATCATTTAAAAGAATCTTTAAATTCTTTAATGGATGCCCATTTGAGTTTTCTATGATTCGTCTCATCATAATTGATCCAAGGTGTCCCAATCGATCATGCCAAAGTACAAAAGTATTGGAATCGGTAACCTTTTGGTTTACAATAGAATGTGCCTCAATTGCACTAATTCTTGTCCAATACAGGCCACAAGACAAAGATGGGAACTTCTCAATAGCCCTTTTCTGGCCGGAGACATTTTTGGTAATGATGAGATATTCAAGATTATTCTCATCTATTGTCTCAATATGATATCCATTTCTGCGGATATCTTTAAAACTCAACAAGTTCCTCTTGGACTTGGAGGAGAACATTGCATTCTCTATGATAAGTATTGTTCCCTTAGGCGGAGTTATAGTAGCTCTTCCAGAGCCTTCAATTAGATTACTACTACCAGAAATTGTAGTAACATCTGCCTTACACATACTTAAATGGGAGAAATATTTCTTCTCTTTGAGTATTGTATGTGTTGTACATGAATCAACTAAACAAATATTTTCACAATTGAAATTTGATTCAAGTTTGCTTTGAGGGATATCCATATTTGCTTCCCATAATTTGACATACAAAAGAAATATATGAATAAACATTAGTATTTTTACAGAAAAGGAAAAGAAACAAATTTAGTCAACTATACAGATCCAACCAAACTGAATATAGAACGGATATATCATTGAACGAGCACTGTTGTAGTCTTACTCATTCTGTAATGATTGCGTCTTTTGAAACCAATTCAATTTGAACTTTGTCATACTAACGTGATAATTTTCTCATTCTTTAGTTTTTCATAAAAGTAACAGTATTATTATAAAGTAACATGATTCTGAAAAAATGAGAAGTTAACAAGATTTGATACTACTGGACAAAATAATTAACTTTGCAAATTTTGACTGGTAATATTCACAAAGAAGTCGATACTCAATTCAACGGAAATAGTAATATTTTACTTTGAACCATGTGCTGATATATTATTACCATATTTAATTAAAACGAACTAATATTATTCCATAAAATAAATAGTACTTATTGCTACTAATGACTACTACTCACGTAAAAAAATTATGATTACACGATGTTTATTCAACTAACTATCATAAATAGGCAAAAATAAATTTTAAACTGCTTAATCATCTTTAACCACGGATCCATCACCGATCAAGTGGTCTATTTTCCCATCAGGGCGCTCAAAGAAGTCTGCCACATCCAAGTGGGTGATGTCAAACTCATTATCAGAGACAAAATTGGCTTCATGGCCTTTATTCTTTAGAGATGCTTGATAAAGATCAACCAAATGTCTTGGTACACGGCAAATTTTTGCAATTTTTGCCCAATGCCCTTTTCCACCACAAAATAAGTGGATCTTTGACTGTGAGATATTCAATTTTCAACCCTTCATCAAGGTGATGACGCAAGAAAATCAAGGCCTTAGCACAGTCTTGGGTGGATGCTTTATTTCTGTCTTTAATGGCGTCTCCAAGACCCATTGCTTCTAAGTGGATTTCAGCATCCAACACCCATGTCATATAGTTCTTGCCCGAAATCTCAAGGGCAACGAACTTTCTTTTCATAATGTCAGTCATAATTAAAAAGAGGAGAAAAATTACCTTAATCTTCTGAAAGAGCTTCTTGAGACGGTAGAGTCTCGTGCTGATAACGTGTTATGAAATAATAAAAGAACAAGAGCAATATTGCAGAGAAAGAGAGAGAGGGAATTCTTATTGAATTTTGGGATGATTTACAATGGGGTAAGACCCATCTATTTATAGGAGAAATTATGACTTAGTCACAAAGTAAAACTCTCCACAAGATAGACATTCACTCCAAGTAGAATTCTATTCTTAACATATTACTACAATTTATAGCGGGGTACTATATATGTAAAAGTTGCCCACTTTATTCTCCAATTTGTACTACATAAACAAAAAAAAATACCACAATGAAGTGGATATTTTATAACCCATATCATAATAAACTTGGAGTTTATTCATAATTGCACACATCATGGTGTAAATCTGAAGTTTATCAATATTGATAAGTTATCAAGTTGGCATAATTGGTTTTGCCATATCAATTTAAGTATGATGTGCAAAAATAATAGAGAATTCACATGGGTAAATATTAAAGAACTAGAAAGTTCTTTACGTATTCTCTTACACATTGCTTGTTCTCGTTAATTAATTGACCAACTAAAATTGGGATTGAATCCCATGAATGCTAGAAATATCAAAGGTGAATATGGGCTCATTCACCTGCCATGTATACCACATAAGATGCATCTATGAGATGGTTACATGTGCAATTATTATTAACCCGCAACCTGGCCGGTATGCACGAGGTAACTTGCTCAATAATTTGATTTAGAGCATAATTTCCAGATTTTCTATTCAAGATAGTTTATCTTGATAAGTTGATTTACATCACAGTTGGTTTAGCAAAATGATTTATTGAGTGCCTCCACTTAATAGCTAAATTATTGCTTATGAGAACAAAGTTATCTATATTAGTTTGATATAGGTTATATACGAAAGTATATTACATTCTCCCCTCATAAGTGGTTCAGGGTCAGGAACCAAATAATTCCATCTTATTATTATTGATGTGCGATTTATATTTTGATTAACACCATAACGCACAAAGATGGGCTCTCAAAGTTGAGGAAACAAGTTAGTTTTTTTTTTATAACATGAGGGGGAGACAAGATACAACAGTTGAGAAAAGTTACATGGAACAAATTATTATTTATACATCGAGATCCTCGAATAAGATAATATGAACTTGAAGTTCATAAAAGGATAATTTATTTGCAATATATTGCAAAGCATGCCAGACGCATTTTCCGACCCAAATAAGAAAAGGGCCGACCCAGTTCAATACCCACTTCGTGGGTGTATGGGGAAGGAAATACTCTAGGCAGCCTTCCCCCTGCTTTAAAGTAACTATATTCTCATTGCAAATGCTCATATTAAGTCCTAGAAGGACAAAGTCTATGGTACGCTTAAAGCGTATAGCCAATCGGTTTCAAATAAACTTCTTGATAAAGAAGATGAGCAAATGATCAAAATGATCATAATAAATGAGGCAAATGATCTAGAAGATCACATGACATAACACTCCATAATATCTCATGAGAGATTCAGGTACCTGAATATATGAATGAAGAGATCTCTATGTTATGGCTTAAGGATGTGAATTGATGCTCTCATCAGGGGGAGTTACTGCGCGTTGCACTCTTTTTCCCTTACAAGGTTTTGTCCCACTGGGTTTTCCTTGCGAGGTTTTTCACGAGGCAACCAAAAGGCGTATTATTAGATATGTGTACTCTTTTTCCTTTTTCTAGAATTTTTTTCCCACTGGGTTTTATTTTAGTTAAGGTTTTAATGAGGCACAGTTACTTATTGAATAGACATTCAAGGGGAGTGTTATGACTCGAATTCTATTTAGAGTGAATGTCTATCTTGCAGAGATTTTTACTTTGTGACTAAGTCATATTTCTCCTATAAATAGAGAGGTCTTACCCCATTGTAAATCATCCCAAAATTCAATAAGAATTCCCTCTCTCTCTTTCTCTGCAATATTGTTCTTCTTCTTTTATTATTTCATAACATTAACTAAGTTGTCCTTTCTGTTGTACTTCATTATTTAGTTAATTTTATAAACATTTTATATTTCGTAGTTTTTAGTTTTGTTGAAATTATTTTAACTATTCAGGCTAAAGTAAAAATAATAATAAAGTAAGTGGATTCCGGAAGTATATGTATACGTAAAATTCTTGATTTGATTTTCTTTACTTTAAGTTTTCACTTAATTAAGTTTTGTAAAATCAATGACAAAAAAATAACAAAAGCAAGAAGAACGAGAAGAAAAAAAAAGAATGAAGAAGTAAAAAAGTGCAATCCCGAAGGAGTTAAGAACCTGTTTGTTTCTGTTCTTCTCTTTCCTTTTTCATTTTCTTTTCTTTATTTTTCTATTCTGAAAATTGATATTGAAAAATTAACATGGAAGGTTATAATTATGTGAAAACTTATCAAAATAAGGAAAAAGTTTATATAAAGTAAAGTTCTAATCAATTTTTACTTTGGGACTTTCTACATATTCACATAAGGAAAAGATTTAATACTTAAAAGCTTAGTTGCTTTAGAACTCCTAAAAATTAGAGAAAAATTTAAATTATATTTTTGTCTAGTGCAAAATCTATTTTTAAAGAGCAAAAAAGAGGAACGACATTTGCTCTCAACATTAAGTAAAATACTTTGGTTTTTGTTGATCAAAATTCTTAATACTAACTAATACCAAATTATATGTATATAATAGTGATTATACTTTTATACAATAAATTATATTTTCAAATGGTAAAGATTGAATTTTTGTATTTTATTTTTGTTTAAGACGGACTTATTTGGCGGCATAAATTGAGAATGACTAATTTGGTTGAGAGATAATAATGTAATGTTCTGACAATTAGTTTGGTGATACGCTAGAAAAATCCTCGTTGGAGGACACTTATATAAGGTAAAATCTTTATGATATTAAAATTCTAAATATCAAATAAGGAAAGATATAATACCCAAAATTTTGATTGATCTCAAACTTTTATATATTAGGAAAATAATTAAATGACTATTTTGTCTAATGTGAAATCTGTTTTAAAGGGTAAAAAAAGCGAACGATATTTCGTTAAGGACCTTCGTACTTTTAATATGATATAGATATAGATATAGATATAGATATAGATATAGATATAGACATATACATTGTAATACAACAGAGAGACAAATATAACTTCAAAAGTTTTGTGAGAATTATTCTGTTTTTCAATGCTTGATTACTTTGCCAAAAATGCATCTAATTAATTAAGATTTTTCACAATATGACAGATTTTCACAATCTTAAATTTCTTCATAAATTTCACAATAAAAAGACATGAATGGTTCATAGCATCATCATACAACTCCATTTTTTCCTTCACTTTCACATCAAAAGAAAATGGCCAAACTCATTTTTCTCATCTTTTTATGTGTTACTACACTTGCAAATCTTGCCACAAGCCAAACCCCCTTAGTGTCAAACTTTTGTCATAGAGCAGTATTTGTTGAAAACTTTTGCCTAAAACTTTTGGGATCAGATCCTCGTTCTAAAACAGCAAAAACTGATCATGATCTTGAGGGAATAACAATTGATTTGGGGTCCGAAACCGTAAGAGCAGTATTTAATAAAGCTATATCACTCTCTCAAAGTTCAAAAGATCCAAATGTAAAGGCTGCTATAAGTTCTTGTTTACAAGATTATAATCTCCTCAGTTTGGATATTTCAAGTATAAAAGCAGCTTTTCAATCTGGTGGAACTATAGGTGAACCAGGAGCAGATGCTAGGCTTGCTGTTTCTAAGTGTAACCAAGCTTTTGGTGATAAGAAATTACCAAATCCTCTTTCAGGCGATAATGATAATTTGTTGTCAATTATTCAAATAATCCTCTTTAACGGGGTGTAATCTTTAAGATATGATTAAGACGTTTTGTTATTTATTATATTTTATAACTTGTTCTTTATGTTATGATATGAATTGATGTTTATTGGCTGATTTTTTAATATTTAAAATTTTGTTGTTTATTGGCTGCACATTCGCAGTTCTATCCTTTCATGCTATTAAATAATTAAGAAAAAATAGATAACCTCTCATGTTTGACTTTGTAACACTAATCTCCCTCGTGATTTATGGTACCATATTTATCTCCTTTATTTTAATTTTTTTTATTAACAATACTGTTAATCTATTTATCATAATAGTAAAAAGTTATCGTTTAACTAAGTTGTCCTTTCTGTTGCACTTCATTATTTAGTTAATTTTATCAACATTTTATATTTCGTAGTTTTTAGTTTTTGTTGAAATTATTTTAACTATTCAGGCTAAAGTAAAAAATTATAAAGTAAGTGGATTCCGGAAGTATATGTATACGTAAAATTGTTGATTTGATTTTTTTTTACTTTAAGTTTTCACTTAAATTAAGTTTTGTAAAATCAATGACAAAAAAATAACAAAAGCAAGAAGAAAGAGAAGAAAACAAAAATGAAAGAAGTAAAAAAGTGCAATGACGAAGGAGTTAAGAACCTGTTTGTTTCTGTTCTTCTCTTTCCTTTTTCATTTTCTTTTCTTTACTTTTCTATTCTGAAAATTGATATTGAAAAATTAACATGGAAGGTTATAATTATGTGAACTTATCAAAATAAGCAAAGAGTTTATATAAAGTAAAGTTCTAATCAATTTTTACTTTGGGACTTTCTACATTTCTTTTCTATATAATAGAAGAGGAAAGGTTTCGACCTGTGTGCTTCAGGTCAATAGATTTCAAATCAAGGGCAAAATTGTCATTTTAGTTATTACTTCCTATTGCTCAACTTACGCGGCTCTTAATTCTGCAGCCAACACATCTTCCATCGTTTTCTTAGCCACCGCATTGAGCTTCCTTTTGTTCTTTGAATCCTTCTCCCATGGGATTCTTTTCGGTTTGTCAAAGACACTCCCAGTTTACTCATCTCCTCTTTCAAATTTTGGTCAAATTTTTGTCTTTTCCCTCTTAATCTCGATGTATATTTTTTTCTGTTTAATTTGATTTGAATTTTAGGGTATCTACTTTTTCTCTCTCTCCGTATCTCGCACTCTCTAACCTCTATTTTCCCTTATTTCTTTTTATGTCTGTTTCAGAATTGGCGAAAGCTCCTGAACTATTTGGTTCTATGGTGCGATATCAAATTAATGACTGCCTTGAACAAGGATACAAGTTTTGTACATTCCTGTGAATCAGGGAAAACTATTTCATAAATGAAGAGATTCTTATTAAAGGTATGAAGCAATATTAAAATTTTGTATTTTACGTATTACTCAAATTGAATGGATTGTCGTCATTACCATGTTCTTGTGGTTTACCAAGTCAATTTATCACTGCCGATCATTTGTGTTATTATATTTGCTTAGGGTTCACCATTAATGGAGTTCTTCTAAAGGAAAAATGGGTGTCCATATTATCATGTGTTTCCTGTTTTCCATACTATGTGTAAGGAGTTCATTTTATCTTTCTATGCATATAAAGTTCATGCATTGATATGAGAAGATAGCTTTTGAGCTGCAAGCGTGGTTTCGCCTCTAAAATTTGAAAGCTTTAAAGGAGCCAATAATTCTGACCAAGGAGATGATGGATGGTCCCTTTATCTCTTATGACCGTGCAAACTATTTAAGCATTGATAAGAAGATTATAATTTTGTTATATCCATATAATTTCTTCTGTCATCCCGGCATTCCTTTCTTTGTAGAGATGAACCCTCATTAGTTAAAAATGCTTTCAATTTGACCAATTATTCTAATATTTTTCAGCAAATCACAATATTAACTCTTGTACTTTCTGTTTCTAGGTGTTTTATACAAGAATTGACTTTTACAAAAACTAGACAGAAAGCATACTCTCCCAATGAGAACGGATAATCAAAATGATGAGTGAGTATTATGATATGATAGGAAAAGGCATACAAAGTTGTCAATTCTAGGAACATTCCTAATGTTAATTTGTCGTTCAAGTTAATGATTTTGTATACATCTCTCAAAAAACTTATACACATGTCAGGTCTTGCTTATGAAAAAATAAATTCTTGCAATACTGGGATGTTTCTCAACTGTTCCAATATATTGCATGTTCCTTGCGACTTCATCAAGCTTCTGCTTCCACACCTGATTTAGAAGTAAGTCCTTTGAAATTCCTTGCTATTTGTGAAACTGTTGAGTTAATAGTACTAATTGACTGCTTGAACTTAAAAGAAATGGAGAACTTGATAAATTTTCTGACTAAGCTGGGATTTATGAATTACGCTACCAATGTCTAATCTCCAGTCTCCACTGATAATGGCTGCCTCAGCTGTCTATATGTTGGTCAACACACCCATTGGGACAATTTTGGACTGAGACACTTAAGCTGCACACAGGTTTCTCTATGTGTCACGTAATGTCAGTCATACTTTTTCTCCTAATGGGCTTTCTATGTTATTCTTACAGACGCTCAATTGAACTTAACTAATTTAGATTTAAATATAATATTGTATGATGGACTCTACAACACAAATTGTGCAACACAGTTGATTAGATTCTAACACTGCAAATCACATGATAAAGGTGATTTACAAGAGGTACTCCGGTTTTGAGAGAGATGTTGGTTTATTATTAATCTCCCGCGAGATTCATGTTACCTGCATCATGAATGGTCTGCTTTCATCTTCATTAGTCATGTTCTATTCCGGTTGATGTGAATTGGTATTCTAAAAGTCAAAGAGTGTACTTGCAGCTTTGTCTTAACATTTTTAGTCATTACATCAGATTTGTCTTTCCTCATTCAGTGGAATTTGTCCATTTTTGATGAAGCTAAAAATGTAAAGCAACTTATATTGTCTGAAATTGTTTATGTATTTTTACGCCCAAATCTTATAAATATTTTGCAATTATCAATGCTAAATCATAGTTATAGCATTGCATATGACCAAAAATCGCTGGCTAGATGGAATTACTGGTTACTATGAAGTGAATGGATATTGGATCTATTTGCTTATATTGGTGCAACTATTTGTATTACTCAATGACTGCATAACTGGCGGAGCGCTTATTGGTACACTTGACAGAAACATTTTATCTTCCTTTACCCACTCATGGGTTTGGTGGCAATGCTTTTCACAGGGTGGATCATTATTTACTTCTATCTCTTGAGTTAGTCATTGCATAACTAGATATTTAAAATGGCTTTTAAATTAGTATTTATTCTTTAAATGATTTATGGAACAACTCCTCAATCAAGCATCATAATTTGAACTTATGTGGACGTTGTCCTTTGGAAGCTGACTTGCTGCTCCAATGTCTATTGTCTTCTTGGTTTCTTTTGCAAAGTTAAGTCATTCATCATGAAAATCCATTTTAAAATTTAAATTATCCATTCTAAGACATCTAATATTTTTATTTTATTATAAAATTAATTATATTACCGACTGTGCTTGACAGGAAATATGTTACTAAGCGTGAAGTTTGCATTTAGTCTTTTTAAGATATGGATACTGCCATTTAACTATTACTACATATTTCTACAGTTATAAGATTGCTAAGAAGTAGACTAATCAGAGCAGAGTATGCATCACTTTTTATCCATATATAAACAGTATAAACGTAAATAGTACTCTCATATAGGTAGAAACCGTCGTACTTTAGCGTCTAATGGTACTGCCGTGGATGTAAAGAATGTTTCAGTTGTCACACCTCCCTTTTTACTACCCCACAACACTTAAAGTGTATGAATACGCTTGTAGGATATACCCCGACGCTCAATTACCCGAAACGGATAAAATAACGTAAGGGAAGGAGTTTTTCCAATTTAAGGACAATCGGTTCGGGATTTTATTAGAGATTAATCATAGTCGCCACTTGGGAATGACAATGGTGTCCCAAGTCACCGGTTAATCCCGAATCCGAGGAATTTTGACTCTTAAAAATGTCTGCGAAGCAAAGGTCCGGATAAGGAACTCTGTTAACCCGGGAGAAGGTGTTAGGCACTCCCGAATTCCGTGGTTTTAGCACGGTCGCTCCACTGTCGTTCTTGACTTTTGTTTGACTCAATTTTAACAACATAATGTGCTTTTACATTAAATATCATTTTTAGGAATTTGCGGTATCGCGAAAACACGCCTCGAGTCATACCGCAACCAGTACGCCTATGACTTTTGGTGTATTTCAGCTTTACCGAGATTTGGATTTGAGTCGCACCAAATGCACACTCGTTCATAGGAAGGTATATTAAAACCGTGCCCTAAAGTAACGTCTATCGGCTTTTAAATCTTTTGGGAGAAGCTATGGAATTGGCTATTAGCTTTCCCGGATCTATTTGTGTTTATATCATTACTAAATGGGGGCCCGGTGTTATTCGGGCGAGGCTCGTCCCAATTTTCATTAAAGGGTTCAATACTTGTATTTAACTACGTTTTCTACACTTGTTCTTTCCTTAATCGTATTACTAACACTATAATAATCCAGGCCCGTTGAGTTCTTACTATTTATTGGGTCTGGACTGTCCATTAAACGTATGGACTGTCTTGGTCTTCAGGTTGCTTTGGGTTTAAACTTGCTGGCCTCATTAACTTCACGTTGTAGTTCAAAGATAGTTTGCATATTGAGCCAAAACCGATAAATGTAATATGAAATAACAATAAGTGCAAAGAACCAGAAAACGCAAATCAACAGGATCGAAATCAGATTGCTTTTATTCATTGAAAGAGTAGAGCCATTGTACAGGAAATTCTATGATTACAACTAATTAGGAGGAGAACTAAATTAACCGGCTACTTTTATCCTCATTTCTGTTGATCTAATTACTAGCTATGTTACCAGATTATTACACTAAGTGACTAAGGAAAATTGAACAAGATTCATTACTGGATTTCTACTAATTGCCTCCATTTGTTATTACATTTCCTGGTGGTAAATGATTCACCACTTCTATTGACCATTCTTGTCTCCAACAACTTCATAGATGTTACTCTGGTTTTTCAAAAAGATCCAGAGGCTACTGGATTGCATATGAAAGCATAACGAACTATTTAATCTGATTAACCCTGATACTTAAGCTATCTGAATTTAAGATTAGCTATCCACAAGTTGCCAAGCCATTCACTGATTTTAAACTTATTAGATATCCCGAATCTAGTTTTAATTACTTAGTTGCAATAACCCGGTCAAGCTACACCTAAATGATTCAAAAACACGTTTATACTACTGATTTTACCTTGAAATACTGATTACTGGTCTTACTGATATTGTTGATTAACTTATGTTTTAAGAGTTTTTACCTAATTAACTACGTGATAAGCTATCGACACTATACTACTACTATACTATTACTACTAACTATTACATTGTTTCTGTGTTCACTTTCTGTCCTTCATCTACTACATGCTACTACAATCAAACTACTAATTTAATAATTCAGAAATGACAAATGGACTAAAACAGGAGCTTCATTTCAACGTTTCAGCAATTACATCTTTATTAGAATAGAGAAATGTACCTGGATCAAATAGAAAGAGAACCAATGAGTCTAAGGGATGAAGAGAAGTAATCAGCAATGGACTCAAAGTAACAATGCAACAGTAGAGTGAAGGCACAGCAACACAGCAACAACAAAGTCCACAGCAAACAGAAACCCAAATGATTGAAGCAAAAATCCCAGAATCAGAATAAACTAAACCAGTCACTCGATCCAAAATCTCAGAAGAACACTACTGTTCTATTGCTATTTCACTCTCAAAATTACTGTATTTTATCAACCTTGATATATATTTCAGATTGCTTCCGTTGGAACCCCCTTTCAGCCCCTTTTTAAGAGATATTTATAGTTATCTTTTAGGGCTGGAGACTTGGGGAGGAAGTATGGGATTAATCCTACTTCTCCCCCTCCTAAAATTATCAATTCTACACTTAAGCCCCATTTCAGTTATGAAAAACCCTTCCAGCATGTGCTGGAAGGTTCTAAAAGATTCCTTTTAGGGCCTTTTACTAGTATGACCTTAGGGGTTTAAGATTTTTACAGATTTCCCATTTTTAGGAGACCATTATACCCCTAAACCTCTGCAAAATTGCAGAAATCAGGAGCATAAGTGTCTCAATTACCCTTTTAAGTTCTAAACTATTATTGTTTTACCTATTTAATTCCCAATTGTGCCCCTAAGGGCACTGCTGATTTACTAGCCTACCTAGGTCAGATTTCAGCTTGTTTTGGAACTTATTTAACTAATAGCCAGCCCTTGCATTGGTATTTAAGGGCTGGCCAATTCTATTTTAAGAAACTATTTCAGTTTTAGCCTATTTAAACTAATTCCAGTCAATTAAGACCAATTTATTACAAATTAAAGCTAATTGCAGGCATAGCCTGTTTTATTGTTATGATTAAATTATTTAAAACTTAGCCAGTCTCAAGTTGAGACTTGGCTTTGGCTATTAAGGCCAATTACTGAACATTTGGGCCCAAAACCTTTACAGGTTTGGCCACTTTGCTGTTCAGGGCTCAATATAGAGCCTGGGTTAGTCTGCATTTGCAGACATAGCCCCTTTTGCACAACCAGCCACTTTTAACAGTGAGCTGTGTGTTAGGGCTTATAGAATTGGTCAACCCTTTGCAAGGTTGACCATTCTTAGGCCAATTATTTAACTTATAGCCTACCTTGTTCATTTCAGTTCTAACCTATTTAAAAACTAGCCATTTTCAAGGAACCTAACACTAACAGCTATAACCAATTCCCCTAAGGTCTGACCAGTTAATCACACATTCATAATCAACAAGAGATAGCAAAAAAACTTAATCATTACCAACATGTACTGCACACAGAAACACACATGATCAAATAAAATGGATTAATTAACCCAAACTCAGAGAAAACAATTGATAAGGTTGAATTTCAATCCATTAACTCATATTATTAGACTACATGTGATAAAGTATGAATCCATGTTAGTTCTGACCTAATCACTCCTAGCTCAAGTCATATGACATTTGAAGAACTTTAGAACTTTTAAGGTTCATGGCACAGTTACACATATAAGCATAGATTCTCATGAAACAATCAACATGACTCATAAAACAATGGACTTCAACAGAATGGTAATCAGAATTCACTTTCAAGTATTGACCCTAAGATCATGCTAAGCAAACAGGACAGGTAAAGCATAGGGTTATGAACTAATCCTAATCTTGTGTATGCATATGATAGAGCAAGATGAAGATGAAGAAAATGATACCATGGTGGAACAGTGAAAGGGAAACATCTTAGAACAAATTAGCATGGGATTGACATAAGACAAATAACAGAATCCTATTATTAACAAACTAAAGAAGAGCAAGCTAAGACATCTTATGGCTAATTATCAGAGCAACACGCCAAAAATGTGAAACAAAAGAAGAAACAATTGGTAAGAACTTTTATGACTAATCATGCGGATAAACAAAGAATCTACAGGATAGAAAGAAGACATGCTGAGATATTCAAGATAAGAGAAACACAGATGAAAGCAAAGAAACAAAGACAATATGACTAACACAGGATTTCAAACCCTCAAAAATAACAAAACAGAAGAGATGATCATAATAATAAGCAAGCAACAAACATTAAATAAAACACAGAGGGAGAGGAAACGCTTAACATGAGAAAATAAACAGAAAAGTCTTAGGCTAGCATGTGAAACAACTAATCAGTATAACAGAGCCAACAATTAACAAAGTAAAGCAACAAAAGAAATGTGAACTACAGAACTATGGGGAACATAATCAAACAACAACAAATCACGAACGCAAACTAAAATCAGAAAAGACATAGAAGACATGCTAAACACAAAAATCAAACAAATAACAGACAAAGGGAAGGGACTTAGCTTGCGGGGTCTGTCCCCCAAGCTTCCTAAATCTCTTTATTCACCGCATTTTTTCTTTCTTTGCTTCTCTTTTCTTTTCTCTTTTCTCCGACTTGCGGCAATCTCTTCATTATTCCCTTTTTTTCGTTTTTCATTCATTTTTCATTCTGTTTTTCCTTTTAGGCTTTAAAGATGGAACCTTTTTGAGATTTGAGTTGCATGGGGTGTTCAGGAGTGTAAAAGATGTGGTCTTGACTGGGGTTGAATTTGGGGTCACCGGAGTTAGGTTTCCGGTGACCTTACTTTGGATATTCGAAGAATTCAAGGGAGATTCGAGGATGGAGAGTGATATAGTTGGGTAGATCAGAGAAGAAGGGTTCGAATGGCATTGGTTTTATGCGGTGGTTCATATTTTGGTGGTCACCGGTGAGGATTCCGATGACCGGGATTTATGAAGAACAGGTGTTTTTCTGGGTTTTTGGGTGTGCTATGAGTGAAGAAGAAGAGAGAAGAAGAGGGGAGAGGTAAGAGGAAAGCCGGCGACCACCGTGGAGGGTGGTGGCCGCCATTGGCTAACTAGGGTTTTGGTTGAAGGTTTGAAGATGAAGATGGGGAATAGAGAGGCTTCTAGAGGCGGCTAGGTTAAGAGATTGAAAAGAAAAATGGCCGGCTGTTCGGACAAGGGCCTTATATAGGCCAAATGTCCGAGATAATCCTGACCGTCCGTTTGATGAGAATCGACGGCTCTCACATGCGTTACTAAAACGACGCCGCATCATCGCTTATGAGGCCAAGGCCATCGACCGTTAGATCAATTAGAACGGACGGCCCAGATCGCTTCTCCCAATTAATTAACCCTAATAATCCCGCTATTAATCTCGACCGTCAGATCTGTCCTGATGGACGGATGAGATTGGATCTCTCCACAGATCGACGGGCCACTTCACTGGGCCAATTCATTGGGCCAAACCAATTCACATCCCTTTGGACCAAAGCAATTATACACAATGTATTTCTTTGTATTTTCTGATGTTAATCAATTTTTATGTATTTTCTTTTATACTTTTTTTTTCTTTTTCTTTTATGAAAAATTACAAAACCTAATTTCCTATTTACTCTAATTTTCTAGTATTTTTTTGCAATTTTCTACTATTTTTTCTTTATTTTCTCCTATTTAAGCTATTTTTAATTTTCTGAAAATTAAACTAACAAACTAATTACTTAGCCTATTTTTTTTTTTGATTTTCTTCTAATTTCTACTTATTCAAACTCAAAAGTATAGCTAATTCCAAACAAATCAAGTAATTGCACTCAAAAACATATCTATTTTAATTTTGGAATTATTTGCTCGGTGCAAAAATCATGTGCTCACAGCTGCCCCTCTTTGCTCGGGAACACGAAGAGTTTCAGTGCAAAGACAAGTGAGCAGTAATGAGAGATTTTTGCACATTGGCATATTCCGTGAAAGCAATTTTGAAAACCTTTTGACCGCACCCTGCTTTAGAGGTTGCCTACATATCCTGGGCTAAACAGGAATCAGGTCAGTGTAGTTCGGGAAGGTCTGGCGGTTTTAAAAACTACCAGACTCACTGTTGCATTGACACTGTTGAGACCTGCTGACTTACTCCTTATTACACCGGGGGGGGGGAAAATGTAAAATGAAGAAGCTATTCTAAGCTATGATCCTACAATTACAATTGTTCTTAATCTAGCTCTTGCTCTTCTTCCCTTTCCGGTGATGCAGAATCTTCCCTTTTTTTTTTGTTGATTTTCTTTGATGCATGACTCTCTTTTTGTTGATTTTCTTGTTTTTCTTGTTGACTCTCTTTTTTTTTGTTGATTTTCTTGTTTTTCTTGTTGACTCTCTTTTTTTGTTGATTTTCTTGTTTTTCTTGATCTCGAACTGAACCTGCTTAAAACAAAACAACAAACTACCTCTTTTTTTTCTTTTTCTGCACCAGTGTGGGCTTTTTTTTTTTTAACTGTATAAACCATGATGTGCAAAAATATTCCCGTATTAGAAGGTGGGCGCCTAACTGAATTTAAACGTGCAATGCGAATGCAGAAAAGTATTCCCGTATTAGAAGGTGGGCACCTAACGGAATTTAAACGTGCAATGCGATGCGGAAAATATTCCCGTATTAGAAGGTGGGCGCCTAACGGAATTTAAACGTGCAATGCGATGCAAAAAAGTATTCCCGTATTAGAAGGTGGGCACCTAACGGAATTTAAACGTGCAATGCGATGTAGAAAAGTATTCCCGTATTAGAAGGTGGGCACCTAACGGAATTTAAACGTGCAATGCGATGCGAAAAGTATTCCCGTATTAGAAGGTGGGCACCTAACGGAATTTAAACGTGCAATGCGATGCGGAAAATATTCCCGTATTAGAAGGTGGGCGCCTAACAGAATTTAAACGTGCAATGCGATGCGGAAAATATTCCCGTATTTGAAGGTGGGCGCCTAACAGAATTTAAACGTGCAATGCGAATGCAGAAAATATTCCCGTATTAGAAGGTGGGCACCTAACGGAATTTAAACGTGCAATGCGATGCAGAAAGTATTCCCGTATTAGAAGGTGGGCGCCTAACAGAAATTAAACGTGCAATGCGATGCGGAAAATATTCCCGTATTTGAAGGTGGGCGCCTAACAGAATTTAAACGTGCAATGCGATGCAGAAAAATATTCCCGTATTAGAAGGTGGGCACCTAACTGAAATTAAACGTGCAATGCAAATGCAGAAAATATTCCCGTATTAAAAGGTGGGCACCTAACAGAATTTAAACGTGCAATGCGATGCAGAAAATATTCCCGTATTAGAAGGTGGGCACCTAACAGAATTTAAACGTGCAATGCGATGCAAAAAAGTATTCCCGTATTAGAAGGTGGGCACCTAACAGAATTTAAACGTGCAATGCGATGCAGAAAATATTCCCGTATTAGAAGGTGGGCGCCTAACAGAATTTAAACGTGCAATGCGATGCAGAAAATATTCCCGTATTTGAAGGTGGGCACCTAACAGAATTTAAACGTGCAATGCGAATGCAGAAAATATTCCCGTATTAGAAGGTGGGCACCTAACAGAATTTAAACGTGCAATGCGATGCAGAAAATATTCCCGTATTTGAAGGTGGGCGCCTAACAGAATTTAAACGTGCAATGCGAATGCAGAAAATATTCCCGTATTTGAAGGTGGGCGCCTAACTGAAATTAAACGTGCAATGCAAATGCAGAAAATATTCCCTCAGCCTGAGGACTGGGGAGCAGATTTTAAAAGATGTTACTTTCCTCTTTTTGGTATTTTCTTTTTACCAACTTATCTCTTGCTTGTGAATTTCTCCACTTATTCGGCAGACTTTCTCTTTTTGGTATTTTAAATTTTCCACATTGGTCACATTCACTTTAAAGTGATTAGTGACAATTTGTTCCTGCATGAAACAAAATTTATTAGATATAAATTGCTGGCAACTGGCATCTGCCGTCCCCACTTCTTATTGCTTCCTTTGTTTTTGCTTTCTCATGCTGCATGACTTTCAACTTCTTGTCCCTTGCAGACTCTTTTGTATTTTTCTCATTTCTCTATTTTTGTTTTGTTTTGTTTTTCTATGGCCATGTTTGCCAAGCTTCTTTATTCCTTTTCCCCAATCTTCTATCCTTTCTGATCCAGTGTTGTTTCAACTTCCGTTATCAGGAGCTGGTAGTTAGCTCTCAAAAGGGTAAACAATGAAATGCAGAAAAAATGAAAGAAAGGTAAGGGTATTTTGGAGAGATGACAGAACTTATCTGGGTATTTGCTGGCTGATTCCGCTGACCATGCCATGTATTTAAACTCTGACCCAGTTCGTTCCAATCATTATTCTGACTCTGAATTGCCTTTGACCCAAACCGATACTCTTTTTGTTGCCTTTTCTCTTTTTTGATAGTCCTCACGATCGCCCTACGGTGCCTCGAAAGGTTTTCACCAATAAGACTCTCTCATTTATTCTCTCAACCTCACAATCATCTCATAGTGCCGATTAAGGTTTTCACTGATGAGACTCTCTCATTTTATTTTTCTCAACCTCACAATCGCCCCAAAGTGCCGGTTAAGGTTTTCACTGATGAGACTCTCTCATCATATTTTTTTTTTTTTTCATTTTTCCTTTTTGTATTTTGTTTTCCGTACCACGGGTATTATCCGATGCTTCGCTCTTCCTTCGTTGTATTTGTTATCATTTCAAAATTGATCAGAAGGTCTTTCTTTGGACTATAACGTGGCTTTTGGACGGGTTAAGAAAGAAAGATATAAAGGCTCAAAATTTCAACGAGGGTTAAAAATATTTACAACTCTCGGAATTATTAAACATAACTTCTGCCCCAGTTTCAATATGTGGGGAATTTTTGGATTTTTTCTTTATTGTGACTGAACCTCGGAGAGGCTGCCTACGTACCCTTTCGGGATCAAGTCAGACGTAGTTCATCCAACTTCATAAGTTAGATGGATTTCTTTTTGACTTTTTCCCGATTTTTGTCTTTTTCTCTCTTTTTTTTTCATTTTTTCATTTTTTCATTTTTCATTTTTTTCATTTTTTTTCTTTTTCGTTTTTCTATCATTTCATTTTTCATTCTGGCAATTTCGATCTTATTGCACTAAAGCGATTTCCGAGAGAGGGATATGAAAGAATATATTCATTGAGGCTCAAAGGGGTTATCAATGGATAAAGTGTTTGGATAGAGAATAAAACGCCTTCGTCATTTCAATTCCAAAATCACAACAAAAATACAAAACACATAATTGAAAGGAATCATACATAGTATCTTCTGACCGTATCTGAATTGATAGCAGTCTCTACGCACTTTCCTTCAATATCTGTTAAATATAATGTCCCATTAGACATCACCCGCGATACTACAAATGGTCTCTGCCAATTTGGTGCAAATTTGCCCTTTGCCTCGACCCAATACGGTAAGATACACATCGCAACCAAAATGAGCCTATGCCCATTGGAAGCTGTTGGCTCTATCGGACCAATAACATTTATGCTCCTGTTTCAAAGCAAAGAAAAATATGTTAGTTTAAATGCGGTGGTTGGTTGTGGCCTTGAACTTTGATGGCGACTGCTTTCCGCGCGAGTGCCTTGCCTGTTCACCGACTATCCATTTTTACTTCTTCTTTGTTCAAAATCCACCTCTCTTTAGGTATGTATGTTGTTCCTTTCTTGACGGATCCCACAAACTTCGATCTCGATTCCTTTGATGACTCCACTTGACAACCTTGGGTGTTTCTTGACTGACTCTTAGAAGATATACCCCCTCTCTGTTCGAACCCCGTACTTCCATTTGTTATATTTTTCCTGAGTTGGCACTTTGCCGACCCTTGTGTCTTGCATGATCCTCATTGCACATGTTGCTCTTGTGGGCTTAAATCACTGGCTTTGGCATTCCCTAACCTACGACAATTGTCGTGTTGGCTAAATCACATCTTGTGCAATTGGAGAGCTTGGTGGCAAATTTTGAAATCATTTCTATACTTGTTATGACCTGACTGACTCGATAAGAAGGAAGGTAAAACAAAGTGTGAAGAATAAAGAGAAAGGAAAATACTATTCCTAACAAGAAACCTACAGACGAATGACCTAACGGATTTTGAATACCGACTCTAGCGACCTTGACACGCACTTTTGGCCTTCTCCGTATAGCAAAGTTGATGTTCAACTCTTGTTGCAAAGTTCTGTTGTGAAACCGGTCTTTAATACTTCATTTCTTTGATCTGATCCTTAGTCGACTTGCAGCGCCCGTAGGGTTTTCGCCAACAAGCCTCTCTCATTTGATCTTTCTTTCTTTCAACTCACCGTCGCCTTATGGTGCCCGTGCGGGTTTTCACCGATAAGGCTCTCTCATTTTGACTTCTCTCATCTTGGAGTCTCGTGGTGGTTTGAGTTCTTCACTCTTCTTTGTTCGGACTGGAGTGTTGCCCCTGATGTGATTGACCTTTGTTCGCTTGACTCGGCATTTCTTGAAGATTGATCGGAAGGTCTTCATTTGGACCGTAATGCGGGCTTTTGGATGGGGTTTAGAAAAAAAAGGATATAAAGGCTCAAAATTATTTCAATGTGGGTCAATGATTACAACTTTTGGAATCTTATTTCTTCATAAATTCTGCCCCAGTTTCCTTCTCGGGGGATTTTTTTGGATTTTCAGATTTTTCATTTATTGTGACTGAACCTCAGAGAGGCTGCCTACGTACCCTTTCGGGATCAAGTCAGACGTAGTTCAGACAACGTCCGTATTCATTGTTGCATCTTGACTTCTCCCGATTTTTTTTTCTTTTCTTTTCTTTTTCTCTTCTTCTTTTTTTTTCTTTTCTCTTTTTTTTTCTTTTCTTCTTTCTTTTTGTTTCTCCATTTGGATTTCTCCGCTCAAACCTCAATTTTTGTTGTTGATTCCGAAAGAGGGGTATGAAAGAAAATATAATATGGCTCAAAGGGGATAACAATGGACGAAGTGTTTGGGATAGCCGAATAAAATGCCTTCGTCATTCCAATCTTCAAAACCCAACGAGTACAAACTATCTTTCGACCAATTCACATATTTGCCTTCTGTTTTTGACGATTCTCAATGCCATTGGGCAACAATCTCGATACCACGAATGGTTCCTTTAGCCTTGGGGTACTTTTGCCTTTGGCTTTAAACCGATGAAGCATGATACATTTCCAAGGCATTTCTTTATGTTCCGTTTTCCCCCAGTATTCACTTGATTCCGGTTTCACAGTATTTCAATATTTCTTCCGAGTATCATTACATTTTCAACATTGTTTTATTGACTTTTAAAAACCAGGCTTAGAATTATGTGCATGTCATGTTGCTAAAACCAGTAACTAGAAATGACGGGAGACAAAGAGTTGTATTAAACTGATGGGTTGAAACAACAAGACAAACAACAAAATGAACAGACTAGACTAAAATTACAAACCTAGACAACACTAAACAAAGCAAAGTAGTAAGATAGAAGGGTTTTGACTTTCAAGACAACGTCCGGATTACAACCCTGAAATAACCCGGGTAACAGAAATGACAACAAAATAAGCCACCAAAAATTCTACTTTGGATAAAACCCCAAATGAAGCATATTTCCAATTACCAAGCACAATATCTTTAGCCACTGCCTTCTGCATCAACCATACGGGTGTCGACTATGTCCGGATCTTGTACGGCAATGTAGCCTGCATTGATAAGCTCCTGAATTGCCTTTTTTAGCTTCCAACAATTTTCTGTGTCATGCCCCGGGGCGCCTGAGCAATATGCGCACATTTGAGAAGAATCACACCTCTTTGACCGATGATTTGGCATTTTTATCTGAATTGGTTTCAACATGCCCAGTTGCTTCAACTTGTGGAACAAACTGGCATACGATTCTCCCAAAGGGGTAAGAGACTTTTCTCGTTTCGGTAGCCTTTCATTTCTAAAGGCCTGATTTGGCCTAAAACCTGACCCGTGGGGTTTCTGGTATGCTCGTGGGGAGAAGTAAGGGCCGGGAGAATTACAAGGATATCCATGGGTTCGATATAGAGGGCCTTTAGCAAAGACGACCACTGGACCTTGTCGTTGGGGAGGTTCAACCTGCGGGCTCTGTTTGGGGTCCCGATGAGCAACCTCGGAGGGGTAATGTTGGGCAACATGAGCTTCGAGTGGGTGTTTATCGTCGGGAACAGTGGATGTGATTGGAGCGCATTCCTGGGGGAAAATAGATGGATACCGAGTGATGGAGCTATTGGGGTGGCTGGAAAGGCCGCGATAGGCAGGTATATTTGGCATCGGGTTCGGTGTAAGGACGGGGTCCATGAAACTAGGTGGTGGAGGGGGTAGTGATTTTCCATCCATCCACGCCCGATACATTTCATCCACGTGCTGTCTCAACATTTTGACTTCTTCAACTAACATGTGGTTCCGTTCAACCAACTGTTGTCGGGTGCCGGTACCAACCCACTCAGCCTCGAGATTCTCTGCCATTGTCCTCTGACTTTGTGTTACAGGGAAGAGTTATCTTAGAACCACAACCAACCACCTTCCGGGAAACGGACACAACAAAATAAAGCCACCATGTCAGCATTAAGGTATTGCGCTTATTGATTACCTTCTCTTTTTTTCTACTATTTTCTTTTCTTTTTTTCCTTTTTTGTGTTTTTGTGGCTTTTTCATTTTTCCCTTTTTTTTCTTTTTGTAGTTTTCCATTTTTTTTTTTTTTTTGATTATGGAAATGGTTATGGTCGAATCCTATGTGGATTGCCTACGTATCATGACCCCGCATGAATCAGACCGAGCGTAGTTCTTGCAGATTAATGCAAGAAATAAAGATATGTTTATTTTGATTTTTTTTTTGTTTGAAGGAAAATTATAGAAGCCGACTCAAACTACAAAACTTGTGTAGGAGATTTCTACAAGAATAAGAATATTTTTGTGTTAATTATGACTATTTCTACAAAATTGGCCACATAATGGCTTATTTGACAAAATGACTATTTTTGCAAAATTTATTTAAGAAAATTTTTTTTTTATCCTGTGGCTCATGGGGCATCGTTCGGCATCACCATAAACCAACACAAGACTATTTTTCATAAACTGGCCATGTAATGGCTTATTTAGACAAAGTGGCTCTTTTTACAAAATTTATTTAAGAAAGATAAACTTGAAATTTTTTTTTATATCGTGTGGCTCATGGGGCATCGTTCGGCATCACCATAAACCAACACAAGACTATTTTTCATAAATTGGCCATGTAATGGCTTATTCGGGCAAAGTGGCTCTTTTTGCAAAATTTATTTAAGAAAGATAAACTTGAAATTTTTTTTTTTTTTTTATATATCGTGTGGCTCATGGGGCATCGTTCGGCATCACCATAAACCAACACAAGACTATTTTTCATAAACTGGCCATGTAATGGCTTATTTAGACAAAGTGGCTCTTTTTGCAAAATTTATTTAAGAAAGATAAACTTGAAATTTTTTTTTTTTATATCGTGTGGCTCATGGGGCATCGTCCGGCATCACCATAAACCAACACAAGACTATTTTTCATAAATTGGCCATGTAATAACTTATTCAGGCAAAGTGGCTCTTTTCGCAAAATTTTATTTGAGAAGATGCAAATTCAAAATTTTTATCCCGGGGCCTATGGGGCATCATTCAGCACCGACACAGGCCAATACTAGACTGAGGATGTTGAAATGCAAAAATGTGGCTATTTCAGCAAAATTTCGGCCATGTAATGGCTTATTTGATAAAATGGTTATTTTGAGAAGTTGAGCGATGACTCAAACTAGATTTTTGCGGATACGGCCTTTCAATGTTTCGCGAGGGAATATTTCAAGGCTATGCCCGCAAATTATTTAAAATGACTCAAAGTGGCTATTCTTGCAAAAACGGCCTTCCGGCGTCCTTTTGAGGGACATTCGGCTTATTTTAAGCAAGAATAGCATCACCCGATTTATTTATAACAAAATCAAAAATTTGACATTTTTTGGTTATTTTTGCAAAACGGGTGTGAACCCGGACTTGATTTTGAGGCTTTGGCCTTGCAACATTTCCACAAGGAATATTTCAAGGATGTGCCCGCAAATTATTTAAAAAGATTCAAAGTGGCTATTTTTGCAAAAACAGCCTTCCGGCGTCCTTTCAGAACATTCGGCTATTTGCAAAAAACGGCATCACTTTGATTTTATTGACAAAATTAAACACACATTTTTTTTTGATTTTTAAAAGGGGTGGTTGGACCCGATGAGGGTTGCCTACGTATCCCACCTAACGGCGAGAATCAAACCTGCGTAGTTCGGTCAGATTAATTGACCAATTATTTCAACAAAAAGTGTTCTACCTATTTTTCAAATCTTCTTTTTCCATGTACCTATTTTCTACAAATCATTATTTTCCTCTCTCTCTTTTTCTTTTTCAACAATTTTTCTAATCTCGGGATTTCAGCCGGTCCGCATAACGATCAAGGACAATAAAATGCAACACACAGCATGCTCGGTCTTTTCAATACCGGGTCACCTGTCCTAGACGGACCCAACCCCTGTGTTGAGTCCCCTAAGTCAGATATGATGCAAATAATCGTCCTAGACCTATGTCCAAAATCTTATGGTTTCATGGATTGCTAGACCGTGTACCCGAGCGGACAACTCGAATCGAGGAGGGGCTACGTACCAGTGACCCGCGGAGTCAATCGGCTTTGTAACTTATCCGGCCTCTGTTTTCTTAGTTTAAGGTGACTTTAACAGAAATGGGAGTCTCAACCAGTAAGCACATCCCCGAGGGAGAAGAGAGAAGGGTTTACGGCACAATTTTATATATACAGTCCAGATAATATCAAAGCGATAAAGCACATAGCATGTTATTCAAATCACATAATGAAGTCAAACAAAAAACGCGAACGGCAGTTCTAAGGAGCTCGAGTTCTTAAACCCTGAAATCGAAATTCAGGGTTGGGTCCCCAGTAGAGTCGCCAGAGCTGTCACACCTCCCTTTTTACTACCCACAACACTTAAAGCGTATGAATACGCTTGTAGGGTATACACCGACGCTCAATTACCCGAAACGAATAAAATAACGTAAGGGAAGGAGTTTTTCCAATTTAAGGACAATCGGTTCGGGATTTTATTAGAGATTAATCGAGTCGCCACTTGGGAATGACAATGGTGTCCCAAGTCACCGGTTAATCCCGAATCCGAGGAATTTTGACTCTTAAAATGTCCGCGAAGCAGAGGTCCGGATAAGGAACTCTGTTAACCCGGGAGAAGGTGTTAGGCACTCCCGGATTCCGTGGTTTTAGCACGGTCGCTCCACTGTCGTTCTTGACTTTTGTTTGACTCAATTTTAACAACATAATGTGCTTTTACGTTAAATATCATTTTTAGGAATTTGCGGTATCGCGAAAACACGCCTCGAGTCATACCGCAACCAATACGCCTATGACTTTCGGTGCATTTCAGCTTTACCGAGATTTGGATTTGAGTCGCACCAAATGCACACTCGTTCATAGGAAGGTATATTAAAATCGTGCCCTAAAGTAACGTCTATCGGCTTTTAAATCTTTTGGGAGAAGCTATGGAATTGGCTATTAGCTTTCCCGGGTCTATTTGTGTTTATATCATTACTAAATGGGGGCCCCGGTGTTATTCGGGCGAGGCTCGTCCCAATTTTCATTAAAGGGTTCAATACTTGTATTTAACTACGTTTTCTACACTTGTTCTTTCCTTAATCGTATTACTAACACTATAATAATCCAGGCCCGTTGAGTTCTTACTATTTATTGGGCCTGGACTGTCCATTAAACGTATGGACTGTCTTGGTCTTCAGGTTGCTTTGGGTTTAAACTTGCTGGCCTCATTAACTTCACGTTGTAGTTCAAAGATAGTTTGCATATTGAGCCAAAACCGATAAATGTAATATGAAATAACAATAAGTGCAAAGAACCAGAAAACGCAAATCAACAGGATCGAAATCAGATTGCTTTTATTCATTGAAAGAGTAGAGCCACTGTACAAGAAATTCTATGATTACAACTAATTAGGAGGAGAACTAAATTAACCGGCTACTTTTATCCTCATTTCTGTTGATCTAATTACTAGCTATGTTACCAGATTATTACACTAAGTGACTAAGGAAAATTGAACAAGATTCATTACTGGATTTCTACTAATTGCCTCCATTTGTTATTACATTTCCTGGTGGTAAATGATTCACCACTTCTATTGACCATTCTTGTCTCCAACAACTTCATAGATGTTACTCTGGTTTTTCAAAAAGATCCAGAGGCTACTGGATTGCATATGAAAGCATAACGAACTATTTAATCTGATTAACCCTGATACTTAAGCTATCTGAATTTAAGATTAGCTATCCACAAGTTGCCAAGCCATTCACTGATTTTAAACTTATTAGATATCCCGAATCTAGTTTTAATTACTTAGTTGCAATAACCCGGTCAGCTACACCTAAATGATTCAAAAACACGTTTATACTACTGATTTTACCTTGAAATACTGATTACTGGTCTTACTGATATTGTTGATTAACTTATGTTTTAGGAGTTTTTACCTAATTAACTAGGTGATAAGCTATCGACACTATACTACTACTATACTATTACTACTAACTATTACATTGTTTCTGTGTTCACTTTCTGTCCTTCATCTACTACATGCTACTACAATCAAACTACTAATTTAATAATTCAGAAATGACAAATGAACTAAAACAGGAGCTTCATTTCAACGTTTCAGCAATTACATCTTCATTAGAATAGAGAAATGTACCTGGATCAAATAGAAAGAGAACCAATGAGTCTAAGGGATGAAGAGAAGTAATCAGCAATGGACTCAAAGTAACAATGCAACAGTAGAGTGAAGGCACAGCAACACAGCAACAACAAAGTCCACAGCAAACAGAAACCCAAATGATTGAAGCAAAAATCCCAGAATCAGAATAAACTAAACCAGTCACTCGATCCAAAACCTCAGAAGAACACTACTGTTCTATTGCTATTTCACTCTCAAAATTACTGTATTTTATCAACCTTGATATATATTTCAGATTGCTTCCGTTGGAACCCCCTTTCAGCCCCTTTTTAAGAGATATTTATAGTTATCTTTTAGGGCTGGAGACTTGGGGAGGAAGTATGGGATTAATCCCACTTCTCCCCCTCCTAAAATTATCAATTCTACACTTAAGCCCCATTTCAGTTATGAAAAACCCTTCCAGCATGTGTTGGAAGGTTCTAAAAGATTCCTTTTAGGGCCTTTTACTAGTATGACCTTAGGGGTTTAAGATTTTTACAGATTTCCCATTTTTAGGAGACCATTATACCCCTAAACCTCTGCAAAATTGCAGAAATCAGGAGCATAAGTATCTCAATTACCCTTTTAAGTTCTAAACTATTACTGTTTTACCTATTTAATTCCCAATTGTGCCCCTAAGGGCACTGCTGATTTACTAGCCTACCTAGGTCAGATTTCAGCTTGTTTTGGAACTTATTTAACTAATAGCCAGCCCTTGCATTGGTATTTAAGGGCTGGCCAATTCTATTTTAAGAAACTATGTCAGTTTTAGCCTATTTAAACTAATTCCAGTCAATTAAGACCAATTTATTACAAATTAAAGCTAATTGCAGGCATAGCCTGTTTTATTGTTATGATTAAACTATTTAAAACTTAGCCAGTCTCAAGTTGAGACTTGGCTTTGGCTATTAAGGCCAATTACTGAACATTTGGGCCCAAAACCTTTACAGGTTTGGCCACTTTGCTGTTCAGGGCTCAATATAGAGCCTGGGTTAGTCTGCATTTGCAGACATAGCCCCTTTTGCACAACCAGCCACTTTTAACAGTGAGCTGTGTGTTAGGGCTTATAGAATTGGTCAACCCTTTGCAAGGTTGACCATTCTTAGGCCAATTATTTAACTTATAGCCTACCTTGTTCATTTCAGTTCTAACCTATTTAAAAACTAGCCATTTTCAAGGAACCTAACACTAACAGCTATAACCAATTCCCCTAAGGTCTGACCAGTTAATCAGACATTCATAATCAACAAGAGATAGCAAAAAAACTTAATCATTACCAACATGTACTGCACACAGAAACACACATGATCAAATAAAATGGATTAATTAACCCAAACTCAGAGAAAACAATTGATAAGGTTGAATTTCAGTCCATTAACTCATATTATTAGACTACATGTGATAAAGTATGAATCCATGTTAGTTCCGACCTAATCACTCCTAGCTCAAGTCATATGACATTTGAAGAACTTTAGAACTTTTAAGGTTCATGGCACAAGTTACACATATAAGCATAGATTCTCATGAAACAGTCAACATGACTCATAAAACAATGGACTTCAACAGAATGGTAATCAGAATTCACTTTCAAGTATTGACCCTAAGATCATGCTAAGCAAACAGGACAGGTAAAGCATAGGGTTATGAACTAATCCTAATCTTGTGTATGCATATGATAGAGCAAGATGAAGATGAAGAAAATGATACCATGGTGGAACAGTGAAAGGGAAACATCTTAGAACAAATTAGCATGGGATTGACATAAGACAAATAACAGAATCCTATTATTAACAAACTAAAGAAGAGCAAGCTAAGACATCTTATGGCTAATTATCAGAGCAACACGCCAAAAATGTGAAACAAAAGAAGAAACAATTGGTAAGAACTTTTATGACTAATCATGCGGATAAACAAAGAATCTACAGGATAGAAAGAAGACATGCTGAGATATTCAAGATAAGAGAAACACAGATGAAAGCAAAGAAACAAAGACAATATGACTAACACAGGATTTCAAACCCTCAAAAATAACAAAACAGAAGAGATGATCATAATAATAAGCAAGCAACAAACATTAAATAAAACACAGAGGGAGAGGAAACGCTTAACATGAGAAAATAAACAGAAAAGTCTTAGGCTAGCATGTGAAACAACTAATCAGTATAACAGAGCCAACAATTAACAAAGTAAAGCAACAAAAGAAATGTGAACTACAGAACTATGGGGAACATAATCAAACAGCAACAAATCACGAACGCAAACTAAAATCAGAAAAGACATAGAAGACATGCTAAACACAAAAATCAAACAAATAACAGACAAAGGGAAGGGACTTAGCTTGCGGGGTCTGTCCCCCAAGCTTCCTAAATCTCTTTATTCACCGCATTTTTTCTTTCTTTGCTTCTCTTTTCTTTTCTCTTTTCTCCGACTTGCGGCAATCTCTTCATTATTCCCTTTTTTTTGTTTTTCATTCATTTTTCATTCTGTTTTTCCTTTTAGGCTTTAAAGACGGAACCTTTTTGAGATTTGAGTTGCATGGGGTGTTCAGGAGTGTAAAAGATGTGGTCTTGACTGGGGTTGAATTTGGGGTCACCGGAGTTAGGTTTCCGGTGACCTTATTTTGGATATTCGAAGAATTCAAGGGAGATTCGAGGATGGAGAGTGGTATAGTTGGGTAGATCAGAGAAGAAGGGTTCGAATGGCATTGGTTTTATACGGTGGTTCATATTTTGGTGGTCACCGGTGAGGATTCCGGTGACCGGGATTTATGAAGAACAGGTGTTTTTCTGGGTTTTTGGGTGTGCTATGAGTGAAGAAGAAGAGAGAAGAAGAGGGGAGAGGTAAGAGGAAAGCCGGCGACCACCGTGGAGGGTGGTGGCCGCCATTGGCTAACTAGGGTTTTGGTTGAAGGTTTGAAGATGAAGATGGGGAATGGAGAGGCTTCTAGAGGCGGCTAGGTTAAGAGATTGAAAAGAAAAATGGCCTGCTGTTCGGACAAGGGCCTTATATAGGCCAAATGTCCGAGATAATCCTGACCGTCCGTTTGATGAGAATCGACGGCTCTCACAGGCGTTACTAAAACGACGCAGCATCATCGCTTATGAGGCCAAGGCCATCAACCGTTAGATCAATTAGAACGGACGGGCCAGATCGCTTCTCCCAATTAATTAACCCTAATAATCCCGCTATTAATCTCGGCCGTCAGATCTGTCCTGATGGACGGATGAGATTGGATCTCTCCACAGATCGACGGGCCACTTCACTGGGCCAATTCATTGGGCCAAAACAATTCACATCCCTTTGGCCCAAAGCAATTATACACAATGTATTTCTTTGTATTTTCTGATGTTAATCAATTTTTATGTATTTTCTTTTATACTTTTTTTTTTCTTTTTCTTTTATGAAAAATTACAAAACCTAATTTCCTATTTACTCTAATTTTCTAGTATTTTTTTGCAATTTTCTACTATTTTTTCTTTATTTTCTCCTATTTAAGCTATTTTTAATTTTCTGAAAATTAAACTAACAAACTAATTACTTAGCCTATTTTTTTTTTTTGATTTTCTTCTAATTTCTACTTATTCAAACTCAAAAGTATAGATAATTCCAAACAAATCAAGTAATTGCACTCAAAAACATATCTATTTTAATTTTGGAATTATTTGCTCGGTGCAAAAATCATGTGCTCACATCAGTTGAAAATTGTACAACATCCAAAAATAAACGTAAATAGTATGCTGTGATTATATGAGAGATTGGCTATTGGGCCTGTGCTTGGGCACAGGCCAACACTATCTAGTATTTATATAAGAAAAAGATTTAATACTTAAAAGCTTAGTTGATTTAGAATTCCTAAAAATTAGAGAAAAATTTAAATTATATTTTTGTCTTGTGAGAAATCTATTTTTAAAGAGCAAAAAAGAGGAACGACATTTGCTCTCAACATTAAGTAAAATACTTTGGATTTTGTTGATCAAAATTCTTAATACTAACTAATACCAAATTATACGTATATAATAGTGATTATACTTTTATACAATAAGTTCTATTTTCAAATGGTAAAGATTGAATGTTGTATTTTATTTTTGTTTAAAACGGATTTATTTGGCGGCATAAATTGAGAATGACTAATTTGGTTGAGAGATAATTATGTAATGTTCTGACAATTAGTTTGGTGATACGCTAGAAAAATCCTCGTTGGAAGACACTTATATAAGGTAAAATCTTTATGATATTAAAATTCTAAATATCAAGTAAGGAAAGATATAATATCCAATGTATTAATTGATCTCAAACTTTTATATATTAGGAAAATAATTAAATGTCTATTTTGTCTAATGTGAAATCGCTTTTTAAAGGGTAAAAAAAGCGAACGATATTTCGTTAAGGACCTTCTGTTTTTCATATAGATATAGATATAGATATAGATATAGATATAAATATAGATATAAGATATACACTATAATACAACATAGAGACAAATAAAACATCAAAAGTTTTGTGAGAATTCTTCTTTGTTTTTCAATGCTTGATTACTTTTCCAAAAATGCATCTAATTAATTAAGATTTTTCATAATATGACAGATTTTCACAATCTTAAATTTCTTCATAAATTTCACAATAAAAAGACATGAATGGTTCATAGCATCATCATACAACTCCATTTTCTCCTTCACTTTCACATCAAAAGAAAATGGCCAAACTAATTTTTCTCATCTTTTTATGTGTTACTACACTTGCAAATCTTGCCACAAGCCAAACCCCGTTAGTGTCAAACTTTTGTCATAGAGCAGTATTTGTTGAAAACTTTTGCTTAAAACTTTTGGGATCAGATCCTCGTTCTAAAACAGCAAAAACTGATCATGATCTTGAGGGAATAACAATTGATTTGGGGTCCGAAACTGTAAGAGCAGTATTTAATAAAGCTATATCACTCTCTCAAAGTGAAAAAGATCCAAATGTAAAGGCTGCTATAAGTTCTTGTTTACAAGATTATAATCTCCTCAGTTTGGATATTTCAAGTATAAAAGCAGCTTTTCAATCTGGTGGAACTATAGGTGAACCAGGAGCAGATGCTAGACTTGCTGTTTCTAAGTGTAACCAAGCTTTTGGTGATAAGAAATTACCAAATCCTCTTTCGGGCGATAATGATAATTTGTTGTCAATTATTCAAGTAATCCTCTTTAACGGGGTGTAATCTTTTAAAGGATATGATTAAGACGTTTTGTTATTTATTATATTTTATAACTTGTTCTTTATGTTATGATACGAATTGATGTTTATTGGCTGATTTTTTAATATTTAAGATTTTGTTGTTTATTGCCTGCACATTCGCAGTTCTATCCTTTCATGCTGTTAAATCAGAGCAATATTGTCATTTGATCATTAAATGTGATGCAATTTTAATTAGACAATTGACACTGATTTCGTGTTTGTACTTACTTTTGGTCGTTAATTTTGAAATGTTTCTCGTTGTATTTTCTCAAATAACAGTTCCTACTGGCCCTAGATCCATTCTTCTCTTCGCTTTATATAACCCAACCCTTTTATAATGCTCAAGCTACTCTAGCGTCTGGCTAAGAAGGAATGGGAGAAGTTTAGGGAGCGATTCGACATAAATTACAGATCCCAAATGGAGAGATGTTTCCCAAATGGGACCTTATCTAACGCGAATTCGAATATACCGGACTCCAAGATCAAAAAGGAATGCTGCATAGAAGACTACTCAAATCAAATCCTATGTTAATTACTAGTAGTATTAGTAGTACTGTTTTTAGTAGTAATCGTAATGTAGTAGCTAATGTTGCTAGTTCTAGTTGTACTAATATGATGCAATATATGCATCCAGCAAACTCTGTTATACCTGTTTAACTATCTATAATATGCTTATCTTTTCAACAACAAAAAAACTGTATTGGGGAAATATATATACATAAATGAATGGTGATAAAGCATGACACTTGAAATTATCAAAAGGTTACGATTGGTCAAAGAATCATAGATTAGGTGCGGGATAAAAGAGGTACGGGATCACAAAGGAAGTACGAGATAAGAGGCTCGGAAGCCCTGTCCCTATTTAAGCGTGATTACGTACGAGATACGGAAAGGATAACGAACCTGGTCAAATAAAAAGATATAGATACAGCATTTCAAGAGAAATAAATACCCGAGCCGTTAAGAAATATTTGTATTCAATATAATGGTTATGTAACGTAGCATTTAATGTCATTAAATGATCATAGATAGCCTCATTATGACTTAAGTGTAACGTACATTTACAAAGATTCTTCAAAGAGACCTATAAAAGGAGAAATATGTAATCAATGGAGACACAAGGCATTATTGGAATGTATTTTTGATTTACAAACTTCCATATCTTAGTACGTGAAAATTCTTTTCTTTACTTATTTTTTGATTATCAGTAACATGATTGTTCTATTTTCTTAGATTTCACTAAAAATCTATTATATTTGGTTGAACAAATTGGTTCAGTTACCGAAAATATGATAATCAACGTTATTTCTACTTGATTTTCTTCTTCACATCAGTTATGTCAAACAACAATGATAACACCCCAGGACTTCCAGAAATTCAAACAAACCAATAACTTTAAGGAGATTCTCCACGAGATTCACCACAAGGTTCTCCACGAGTCTCTCCATGACGATCTCGCGAAGGCTCTCCCGATGGATCTCATGCAAATGAACATGATACAACTCAACAATGTCGAAGATATGAATGAGGCATTGCAAAAAATAATTGCTTCTCAAGTTAGCAAAACTCTTCAAGCCTTTGTTAACCAGTGACCCGTTGTTGCGCCTATACCAACTCTAAACAATAATACTTTAGAGAACCCCCATTCTGGACTGGTTAATTCAGGCGGTGGTGGAACTCCTAGTGAAATGCAAGAAGGAGGCCCGGGTAATTAAGTTAATTCTGATCTACAAAATCTCATACTAACCTAGCAGAAACAGCTTAAGAAGCAAAATGAACGCATAGAACAAATATATGGGGTACCACCCGTGATCAAAGGAGTAGACATAGACAAATATTCTCAACAACCATGATAGCCGAGTGCCACCCCCCTCCCAATTTTGAAGACATTTAAAATGCCTGATATTCCAAAGTACGATGGAATATCAGACCCACGAGGTCACGTCACTGCATTCACCACATGAGTCAAAGGGAATGACTTGACTAAGTAAGAAACTGAATCGGTCCTAGTAAAAAAAATTGGTGAAACACTCACCAACCAAAGGAGCTTTAACCTGGTATTCTCTTTTACCTGAAAATTCTATAAATTCCTTTGCTGAGCTTGCAGATTTATTTATTAAAGCACATTCGGGAGCTCAAAAGTTGAAAAGAGAATGGAGGACATCTTAAAAATCAAGAAAGGAAATTCCGAGTTATTGAGAGAATTTGTAGATAGATTTCAACGGGAGAGAATATTGCTGCCACGAGTACCTGACAACAGGGCAGCCGTAGCTTTTGCTAGTCATCTGAATGAGAAAAGTTCAGAAGCCACGTGGAGACACAAAGAAAGCCTTCGGAAATTTCCAGCAACAATGTGGAATGACATCTATAATGGGTATAACATAAAAATGAGGATCGAGAAAGATATCATCTTGCGACCGAAAATAGCTGAGAAAACAAGTTCAAGGCGTGTCGACAATGAAAGGAGATCCGGTAAAAATAGGTACGATCAATATATGGGACCGGCGGGTAAACACTCAAGGTCAAAACATGAAAGGTATGATCATAAGCACAGACATAAGGAATCAGGCTAGCAATGATCGAGGAACACGTGGACTGTGAGGTGATGATGGGAGTTTGAAGGCAAGGTTTGGTGGCTATAATTTTAATGTAACTACTTCTGAGCTCATGGATATTTTAAGAGGAATGGGAGATAAGGTATGATGGCCGAAGGAGATGAGATCAACCCAAGTAGAAGAAACCCTGGTCACTGGTGTGAATTCCTTAATGATCATGGACATAAAATCACAGATTGTAGATTTCTACAAAGTGAGGTGGATCATTTGTTAAAGCAAGGATATGTCACTGAGTTATTCAGTAAGAAAGGTAAACAAGCATATATGAAAAATAGACAGGATCCCCCGAAGCCGCCCTCTCCTAAACGGACACTCAATGTTATAAGTGGATGAGAAGATATCAACAGTGTCTCGTACACTACAGCCAATATAATATCCAAAATGACGATCATTCATGGAAAGCGATTACGACATGTGCTAGAGGAGGAAAATATCACATTCGATAATGTAGATGAAGAAGGCCTCATGACTCCACATAACGATGCACTGGTAATATCATTACTCGTACATGATACTAATGTGAAATATGTTCTGATTGATCTTGGTAGTTCAGTAACTATTATTTTGATACGAGTGTTATGTGAAATGCAAGCTAAACACAAGTTGGTTCCAAAAGCACATACTTTGTTAGGTTTTGATAATTCTAATGTCATAACCAATGGGGAGGCGATCCTTACCACCTTTGCATAAGGTGTTGTCAAAGATATCAAGTTTCTGGTGGTAGATATGAACATGGCTTATAACATAATCCTTGGAAGGCCATGGATCCATGATATGGATGTTGTACCATCGATATTGCATCAAGTTATTAAATTTCCATCACCATGGGGAATTTTCCAGATCAGAGGTGATCAACGAACATCTTAGAGTATAAATGCCGTTGCAGATTCAACTGTTCAAAGCGAAGCCAAATAGCAATTACAGGATTCAATTAAGGAGGGAGCAACTTCAACCTTAACTTAAGAAGGAAAAACAGATGTGGACCCAAGGCCTGACACTAATCAAGAACCATAGGAAAAAGAGAACATCAAAACCACGATAGAAGAACTCGGAACTGTGGTATTATTTGTACATCAGCCCGAAAGGAAGGTGTATATAGGAGCCAATCTGAGACCAAAGGTAAAACATGAGTCAATTGAATTTTTAAAAGTTATCGTAGATTGTTTTGCTTGGTCCCATTCTGACATGATAGGGATACCACCGGAGGTTATGACTGATAAATCAAATGAAGATCCAACATATCCTGCGATCAAGCAAAAGAAGCGGAAACAAGGAGCTTTCAAGAATCAGGTAATTCAAGAAGAAGTTTAGAAGTTGCTCAAAAGGGTCAATTCGTGAGGTAAAATATCCCAACTGGTTGGCTAATACTGTTTTGGTTCCCAAAAAAATGGTAAGTGGCGTGTTTGTGTGGATTACATAGACCTCAATAAAGTTTGTCCAAAAGATTCTTTTCTTGCCACACATAGACCAATTAATTGATGTAACTGCAGGGCATGAATTGTTAAGTTTTTTAGATGTGTACTCAGGTTATAATCAAATCAAAATAGACACAGGAGATGAGGAAAAAACTTCTGTTATAACAGACAGGGGAACTTACTATTATAAGGTAATGCCCCTTGGTCTTAAAAATGCAGGTGCAACGTATCAAAGGTTGGTTACTAGAATCTTTCAAGAATATTTAGGTAAAACCATCGAGGTATATATTGATGAAATGTTAGTTAAACTTTGCGTTCAAAGGTTCATATTTCTCATTTATCTATAACATTTGAAATATTGCGCAAATATAATATGAAACTGAATCTGGAAAAATGTGCATTTGGTGTAGCATCAGGAAATTTTTGGGTTTTCTTGTTTCTAACCATGGTATTGAAGTGAACCCAGCTCAAACTAAGGCTATTAAAGAAATTCCTGATGTACTTTCAAATAAAAAAGAAGTTCAAAGACTCACATGAAGGATCGCAGCCTTGGGAAGATTCATCTCAAAGTCATTAGAAAAATGTTTCAAGTTTTTTCTCAGCCTTAAAAGCAAGATCACTTTGAATGGAATGAAGAATTTCAACAAGCACATAGGAACTTGAAAACATATTTGGCAAACTCACCACTGTTAGCAAAACCTAAGGCCGGTGAAAGACTTTCTATCTACCTTGCATTTTCAAAAGTTACGGTCAGTGCAGTTTTGGTTCGAGAAGAACAAGGTAAACAATTTTCTATTTATTATGTTAGTAAATCTTTCTTAGATGCAGAGTCACGTTATCCGCAATTAGAGAAATTAGCATTAGCTTTAATCATGACATCTAGAAAATTAAGACCATATTTCTAATGTCACCCAATTATTGTAGTAACTGCAGTCCCTTTACGTAATATACTGCATAAACATGAATTGTCAGGAATGTTAGCCAAATTGGCAATATAATTAAGTGAGTATGAAATCACGTATCTACCCAGAACAACAATAAAATCGCAAGTACTGGTAGATTTCGTGGCTGATTTTAGTAGGGTTTGCAATTAGAAGATGAAAAAGAAGTTCAGGTACTTAATGGAGCAAACCCAGGGGTATGAGCTTTATTCACTGATGGGTCGTCTAACATTAAAGGTGCGGGATTAGGAATTATTGTAGTACCACCAACAGGAGAAACTATTAGGCAAGCTACTAAATGTCACTCCGTAACTAATAATGAAGTAGAGTATGAAACTATGATTGCAGGTCTGGAATTGGCACGAGAACTTGGGATAAGTCAGGTGGTAATCAAAAGTGATTCTCAACTCGTAGTTAATCAAATGCTAGGGAAATACACAGCCAGGGAGGCAAGGATGCAACAATACTTGGAAAAGGTAAGGGAACTGATAAAATAGTTCCAGTCTTGGAAGTTTATCCAAATGCCAATGGATGATAATGTCGAAGCAGATGTTTTAGCGAACCTTGCATCCATAGATGATATAACAAAAGATGCCAATGCCTCAGTTATATATTTATTTCACTTGGTTCTCAAACATGATAAGAATAAGGTAAATTTTAATAATCTAACTTGGGATTGAAGAAATGAAATTGTAGTTTTTTCACGGTATGGTACTATACCTGATGACAAGACAAAAGCACATGCACTTCGTAAAAAGGTAGCTCGTTACTGTTTAAAACAAGGTAACATTTATCGAAAGATGTTTGGTGACCCCTTAGCAAGATTCCTTGGACATTCTCAATGGAATATGTAATGAGGGAAATACATGAAGGACATTGTGGAAACCACGCAGAAGGAAGGTCACTAGTAAGAACTTTGATCAAGGCGGGGTATTACTATAATGACCCAAAGGGTCATCACCTATTTTTTCATCCGTTTCGTACTTTCGAAGCCTTGAAAACCTCATTTTCTATTACCTTGATTTGTGTACACAGTCCGAACGCATAGCCGGAAAGCTTTTATGTTGAAATATATGAAATCTGTGAAAAATTTGAAGAATTTTGATATTAACATGATTAAAGTTGACTTTGGTTAATATTTTTGGTAAACAGACCCAGACCCGAGATTGGACGGTCCCGGAAGGTCTGTAGAAAAATATGGGACTCGATCATGTGCCCAGAGTCAGAATCCGAGGTCTAGAACCCGAGTAAAAGAGTTTTTCTGTTAAATTATTTTTCTAAAATTGTTAAGGAAAATGGAAATGAAAATTTATTAAAAGACTGTGGTATTGGACTCGTATTTTTGTTCTGACATCCAGTACAAGTATTATTTATTGTTTAAGCACTTTCCGTAAAGTTTGGTCAAAATCGGACGTCATTTGACGTGTTTCGGACTATGAGTTCAAAGTTTGAAAGGTTATGAAGTTTAGAAGAGGAATAATGTGTTTTGAGGCTTGATTCAATGATTTTGATGTTATTTTGGCAATTTGATAGCGCGAGCAAGTCCGTAGGATGTTTTTGAGGTTGTGTACATGTTTGATTTGGAGCCCCGAGGGCTCGGGTGAGTTTTGGATAGGCATCGGATTGCATTTCTCATGTTTTTGAAAACTTGGTATGCTGGCTTCTGTGATCTTCGCAAATGCGAAGATGGGGCTCGTGATCGCGAGTTCGCAAATGCGAACATTGAATCATAATTGCGAAGCTGGGGATTTTTGCATGGTATCGCAAATGCCATCTTCTTCCTCGCAAACGCAAACTAGGCCTGCTCGCAAATGTGATGCCTTTAATCACAAATGCGAAAGGCCGTGGACTGTTGATGTTCGCAAATGCGAACTACTGTATCGTATTTCCCAGACCTGTCATGTTTGCAAATGCGAACCTATGTTCACATTTCCCATATCCGAGGCCCAGAAAATTTTATACTTGGTTGAATTTTTACCACTTTTCACCATTCTTTCAAAAGCCAAACACCATAGGCGATTTTTCAAGAGCAAACTTCATCCCAAATCACTTGTAAGTTGATTTTTACTCAATTCTTTCAACTTTTAACATCATTAAACATGTTTTCCACTTGAAATCAAGGATTTTCATGGGTGAAATTGGGATGAGCAACGGGGTATTGTTGGAAGTATGGCAGGTGTTACAGTGGTGGTGAAGAACGAGATGGTTCTGTTGCTTTGGGATGTTCTGTGGAGGTGTAGGGTTCTGAGGATTTGGGAAATTGATATATGGAGTAGTAAGGAAAAATGATAGATTTGCCAGATTTTGAACCTGATCCAGTTCTTCCCGAAACTTCAGCAGCTTTTGTTCCAGTTGGGATGCATTTTCCATAGGAATCAGAGTACCATGACTGTGAGTGACCTCTACCCATTTAGTTGAGTTCTCCTTTCTGGCATTGTTCAAATCTTCTATCTTCCCTTTGTTCTTGTTTTTGAGAAGACTATGAAATTTGATGATATTGCCAGAGTTCACGAACTGACCTTTTGGGAGGGGAAATAATAAACAAAAGTAAAAACAAAAAAGTAACAAGTTAGTGAGGATCACAAAAACATTATTGCAATATTTAAACACATAGTGCAGAATGTAAAGCATATCCTAATTTGGGGACCTCTTTGTGCCCGAGGTAGGCCTAGTGACAAGTTGATTTGAAGAACTTGGAATTCTAAATGCCTCATTTTATTGATAAAAGGTAGATATATACCAAATCAACACTAAATAACAGGAAAATAAATTTGCTAGTGGACATTGGCCTTATTACATCTCATAAAAGAAGAAATAAATCCTATAAATTTGGTTCCATAAGGGCCTTCCCTAGATTCAGCATGACAGCTTTCCCAACTTACGAAGTCCCAGCAATAGGTAGGCTCTAGCTAGATGTCCGCCTTCGTTCCCCTCAGCATTCTAAAAGACTTCGACCATTTTGAGAAACCTTCTTTCCAGCTCCACTATGCTTCGCTCCAGGTATCCTAGTCGCTTGTTGGCATTGACGTCCATGTCCTTCCATTTATTAATTAACTTTGATTGGCTTCTTGTATCTCATGCCGCTCACTTTCGCACTCTCGGATTCTCTTACATCGTTGGTTGTATTTGACATGTGCATCAGCCTTTTCATCTATGATCCTGTGACCTCGCACAAACCCAGGTTGACTCAGACCATTATGATTATCCTCCAAACAGTTAGAATAGTAGGGAGTACAACCAGTGTGGTACCTATCTGGTTCGATGGTATCTTTCCCCATGACGATCTTGCAGTGCCACATATGTTGAGCTTGGAATTTGTGAGGACTATCATCATAGGAAGTTTGCCTGAAAGTGACTCATCCTGTCGACTCTGGGTACAACCCACTTCCTACATGCTTGCCTTATAACTCGGCGTTCCTCTCCAACCAATCAATATCAGAAAAAGTGCATCTCGGGATCGAGCGATAAATTCTTCGATTGAAAACCATTCGAACATCCATTTTACTTGCTCCTCGATCAACTTATATAATTGATTGAACCATCCTATGGCATCCTCCGGCAGAGCAAACATATCAAGGATATAATTCATTTGCTTTGGGTGATGGAAAGCGATATGATTGTCCCAGCCCCTTTGTTGAATCTCTTGTCGGTATTCACCCTTTTGTAGATGCTCCATGAGCCACAGTTGAAGTTGAAAATTTCAACCTTCGAAGTGACTAGCTTCTCGTTGACACTTTTCTAGGGCTCAGAATATTTTCGCAGTGATCATGGTCAGAATGCTGAATGGTTTCCCTCTAATTCCTTCTATTAAGGTTTTAGTGACCATGGCTAGTCGAGTGTGGATTCTTGATTTCTTCATTGGAAACACAATCAACCCTAGAAAACAGAACATGAATACAAAGACCTTTCGATGAATATGCCCTAACGAGGTGATGGAAAACTCATCAGGATAGGTACGGTAGGATTTGATGTGACCGTACCTCTCGTACAAATAGTAAAAGGGGATATAGGATTCTTTGAGGCATGTCAGTTATGTATTCTTCCTCAGACCCATCATTTTGAGGAAACCCCTTCCCTTGCGGTTCTCAGGAATCCATATACCTGGAGTTTCCCATACCAAACCGGCTAATTCTTCTATTTCTTTGAGCAAGGGTGTCATCTTAATTTCCCTAAAGCGAAAGACAGACATTTCACAATCCCAAAATAGAAGTAGCAACTTCTATGATCTAGTTGTTGGGTTGGATTTCCAGGAGGGAGGGTAGACTCCCTAGATATTTCCGGACGTGAGTTTGGTTACTAGAATGAAGCCATCATAGTAGTCTCGGGTGCATGTTGGTAACCCTGCCGAATCTGGGATTGTGCCTCGTTATCTGTAAGAAAGAAGGTTTAGAGCCTACCCCGCCGGACTCGACTATTTAACATCAATAATTAGCATTAAGCATTTAGTTCTCCAAATGAATGCACAAAACACAATGATGTCCATTTTGGGCTTAAGGAAACCCAGTGGACTTTGGAAAAGGCTATCTTAAAGAGTCATTATGCGGACAACGTAACTAACTCGGCTAGATTTTGATCATGAAGCATGCACAGTTAAAGAAAATGAGGTTTCTATGGGGTTTTAGACTGGTACCCTTGAGCGGACAACTCAAGGGGAAGGCTCGGAACTGTCGACGGCACCGTCGATCGACTTGTATTACCAAAAATATGCCTTTCCGAATTTAGGGGGTAATGATACTGGAAGAGCGTAATAACTCGTTATAAGTGTTGATATGGTATTTATCTGGCACGAGTGAAATATGATATCGAGCATAATTATGCAATGATTAAAGACATATTTTCATGTATTTGCATGTTAAGAAATTGGTAAATACAACAATTTTTCATAATTTAAAGCAGTAGTAAAGGTAGGTAAAAAGAAAAGCAACAAAAGACAAGTCAGTTTTGTAGTTGAAAAGGAAATTGAATGCTTACAAGAAATAAACAAATCATTGCGCATAAAGGATCATAAATTCACAATAATAGCCTGAAATGGTAAAAGCATTAAAAATCCCTAGCAGAGTCGTCATGCAGTCACGACCCCTTTTTCTTGCGAAATTGGGTTTATGACATTTAGAGGGACAACTCATTCCTTTTAATATTTGGGTTTGCAATTGAAGAGCCGTCACCTAATGAGTGGGTACATTAGGACACCAAAAGAGTTTGATTTGAATAACCAGAGATAAGGTAAGGGCTTGAAATTATTCTCAGGGGAAGATTTTAGGCACCCCTTAGAATCCACTAGTGTGGTTCCCAACCAGACAATTATTGTCAACCGAGGTACAATTGACATATAAACAAATAAGAGGGGATTTCAACATATAATGGTTTGAAAGTAAAAGAAGTTTGAAAGAACAATTAGAAAGGCTAATTTTTAAATAAAGAGTTAAAACGCTAACGAAAAGAAATAAAGAATAAAGGGAGATGGGCTCCTAGGTTTATTAATAATATTGATCACCACACATAATGTCCGGTAATAATTCCTCAATGAGAGACTACACGTGACATTATTACATGGTCATCATATCCATATCTACCCATCCCACCCTGTTAAGGTATTTAAAGTGCGGATTGGTAGATGATTACTTAATGCATGCTATTACTTGTCCCGCTCCTATCAGTCCCAGAGGCACCTAGGACTACTAATCCTAAAGGGAGGGGTATTAGGCTTATTTAGGATTTCAAAAGTAAAATTCTAAGGCAACATATAAAACATATACTGCATAATTGAATATGAGGGAGTTTAAAAGTAAAGGCAGATTGTTTTATTACATAATTCAGATAAGAAGCCCAAATCAGGACTGCATGCTGGTTGTAATAATTAACAGAAGCAGATTCAATTTTCAATTATTACTCTAAGGGTTGCCTAAGTGCTCAGACGGGGATGCTATCGACATGCTATCTACATGAATTTTTAGGTGATAAGACAGTAAAGCTCAAAATGAATTCTTTCAAACCATAAAAAATGCATGCTTGTTAACATTGTTAAGCGAGGGACTTAGATTATCAAAAAAGGTGCAGAAGTAAAAAAAATTATAAAAGGTTCTGCAAGTGATAGTATATATTATTACTAATTTCTTTCGTCTAGCATTGGGTGAAGCGAATCAGATTCATTTAGAAACTCCTATAGGCATATTTTCTACACGTTGAGGATTTTAGTCACTTATAGACGTAGTATCTAAATGCAGATACTTGTTATATATATGGAATCTAAATGTAGAACTTGTTTTAAACCTTATAAACATGGCATCTAAATGAAAAACTTGAACCTTATAGACATGGTTTCTAGATGCAGAACTTGTTTTACACCTTATAAATATGGCATCTAAATACAATTTGAATTATGTAGAATGAAATTAGAACAATCCCATAGGCATAATTTCTAGGTGAAGTTGAATATGCGAAATTATAACAGCCATATAGGCATAGTCTCTATATATAGTTGAATATGCATAATTAGAACAGTCCTATAGGCTTGATTTCTACATGTAGTTTAATATGCATAATTATAACAGCCCGATAGGCATGATTTCTACCATTTGGATGCATAGTTACCCCAACCTTGTTCACTAGCCAATCCCCAGTATTCTTTACAAATTATTACAAACCGGAGTAACAAATACATCCAAAAAAACCACAGCCATAGAAGGCTTGATTCTTGACTTCCTGCCTGAATTATGAGATAGACCAACTCAAGTACCACTAATCAAAGCCTTTCTCCAATTTGAGTGTGCCAGGGTTCCCTAAGAGTCTCAAGGAGACTTCGGGTAGTGCTCACACTCAAATTGTATTACCAGAATAGGGACAAGTGTAGTATGAAAGTGCCAACCCTCAAGTGTCCAAGTTCAAAGGGAGCTCAAAAGGTCCCACGGCAAGGCTCACAAGAGGGGGACAGAACTTAAGCCTAAGAGAGAGTGCAAGTGAATAAATATAGTTCTAAAAGAATAAAGGAGCGGAAAACAGCCACAAACAAGTTGATAATTTCATACAAAGGGATTCAGGGGGTGGGGAAATACAAAGAGCCTATGCTTAGACAAGGGTAAGCTTGGGGCATGCACAACAAAAGAATATGCAGGCATGCCTATAAGCCCACCAGAACACACAATAGTAGAGAAACATAGAGGTTAGTATCCCAAGGATCAAGCTTGAGTCATGGGCAATAATATACAATACTGTCATGCCTCAAACAGACCCATAACCATTAAACACATTGAGGTGGGGGTTTAGGATGCATAATAAATTCAGAACAAGCATAAGGGAATTATAGCATGCTAGAATAAGTACTGAACTAAACACATGCGATAGGCAGGCAAGAAAGTAAAAGAATTAAGTAAACACATTATTGTGATGCTGGAATCTAAATCAGAATATACCTATTCAAAGAAGCAAAAATACAGTAAAAGAAGGTAACATGACTTTGAAAGCAGGCCATAGCACAAGTAGTAAAGAAGGAAAGAATATTTTGAGTGTAAGTGATTTTAGAACTCAGAGTGTTCGTATGTGTTTGTGTTAATGAAAGAGCATGATATTTATAGTTTGAAACAAGACAAAAATAAGGCAAGAATCATAGTCAACAATAATTACGGAAGTATGTGTCAATTAGAATCAAATCAGTATATGACTTTCTGTAATTAAGGGGTTAAAATCAAACGGTAATGGGCATAAATCATTTAAGGAAAGAAATCAAGTAGAACACCATGTATAGAATAAACCATTAGGGGTAAGTACATAAAGGGTTTAATTAAGAAAAACACAGTTGCAGAATCAGTAAAAAAACTCGACTAACTAAATAAGATAAGAAAACAAAGTAAAGTTGCAAAAAAATGGAGACAATCGAAAATCAGTACATAGCAAATCAAGGAGCCAAGGATGGCAAAATCACTGACTTAAGGAGAGTAACATGGGTTCTCATGAATAAACCAAGTTAAAAACAAGAGACTCAAACGTCTAAAGGAAAGTTCCAAATCAATTCAAGAAACAGGGAATCAATAAAACTAAGAAAGAATCAATTACACGAGTGCAATCAGAATTACACATGGATCTTTGAAATCGGCCCAAAATTAAAGATAATTTTAGAGGGAAATTTAGAATATAAAAGAGCGCATAAATATTAGACATACGAGGGTGAAGTCATGACAAAGACAAAAAATCATGCTATAACAAAATCAGTAAGTAGTGGACTATCGAAACATGATAGTCACATAGATCAATTTCACTAGCTTAGCAACGGAGAAAAGAGAGAGTATCACATAGCATGCATAGAGGTCAAGTGAAAAGACCTTAGAGAAGAGTTTAGCAGGAAGTCAAAATCACATAAAGAAACAAAAGATTTTGAAATTTAGTCGAGCAATAGATGAAGCAACTTCAAAAACTCGAATAAGTTCAAAGCAAATTAGGGTTTTGAAACCAATCGAATTCAAAGCATGACGAACAAGTAAAACATATAGCAAATAATCTCAGAACTCGAATGAACCCCCAAATTTTAGGGTTTTCACCATGAATCGAGTATAGAGATGAAAGACAAATAAATTAGACAAAATACTAACAAAATAAATTTAGAAAATATCAAAAAGGAACTAAGACCTTCAAGATGCACATTCTAGTAGAAGAACAACATAAAGACCCATGTTAAAACATGTTAAAAGTCAGAGAAAGCTTAGAAATAACTTTTAAAAAACCTAAACCGGAAAAGATAAAGATTTTGAAGGTAAAGTTTTGAAAGAAACCTTGAGAAAACATTTAGGAGTTTAGAGCAAACACGAATCTTAACAGATATAAAAACAATTAGAAGAATCTCAAAGATTAGGGTTTCAAAAGAAACCCAGATGGTGAGAGAGGCTTGGAAGGACATTGGTCTAAGCAGGAAAAGCCAAGAATCAGGCTTGAATACCCATGGATGGCCGGAGCAATGTCAAAGATGATTGGAGACAGCCATAAAAACTGGATAGACCAAAGTCTGGGCCAAGATTCTCCAAGGTCTGGCTCTAGAAATCATAGAACTCGAACACATAGAGGCCTAGGGAGGCAGATATATGCTTTATATAGCTTTGGAAGCCATGGATTTTGGAGCATTTTAGGTGGTGACAAAAGGCGGAGGCTAGGTTTTTAGAGAGAACTTGAGAGAGAACTGGGAGAGGGGGGTTCAGAGGTGGCTACAGGCGAGAAATGATTAGGTTTATGGGGTAATTGGGAATTAAAAAGGAAAGGGCTGATGTGAGCCATTGATCTAGGCGATCAACGGATGGGATTAAAAGGCAATCCTGGCGGGTTATTTAATTAGGTCGTGGATCAGGTAGATTAGGATTTGGGCTGGGAAATTGAGTTAAAAATTGGGTCCAATTGGGGGTCCAAATAAGGCTTAAATTGAAATGAACGGGGCTAACATTAAAATAGCTATTTTTTCCTTTATTATTTTATAAAGAATAATAGAATAATTATTGAAAATAACTTAAAGGTACTAAAATAATTAAAAATACATAATTATCAAACTAAAAATACCGGAGTCAATTTTATAAATATTAACACAATTAGATCCTAAAAGAGGCTAACATAGCAATTATATGCAATTTAGCTTTAAAAATACTAAATAAGTTTATAAAAATATGCAAAAATTATTAGATATATTTTTGTATAGGTATGTGTGACGACCCGGCCCGTCGTCACGGGAATTACCACCCCGTTATGTTGTAATTACATGTTTTATGATTTTATATCAGTGTTAGAGTCTATTGGGTGAGTTAGGAGTGAATTGGATTGAAAATGAGGCACATAGCCTTTTTGAAGGAAACTTGAATAAGGAAAGTCAACCCGGAGTTGACTATTTGGTTAGAGGGCTCGGAATTGAATTATGATGATTCGGTTAGTTCCGGGAGGTAATTTGTGACTTAGGGGAGCAATCGGAATTGAATTTGGAGACCCGGTGTAGAAATAGGCTTGAATTGGCTAAGGTTGAATTTTGACGAAATCCGAACGATATGTGAGATTTTGATCCAGGGGCCGGAATGGAATTTCGATAGTTGCAGTAGCTCCGTTTGGTGATTTTGGATATGTCCGCAAATTTTCAGATCATTCGGACGTTGTTTAGTCGGGTTTTTGATTGATTGTGTAATTCGGAATGTTTTAAGGAATTTAGGCTTGAATTCGATGTGAATTATGGGTTTTGATGTTGTTAGACGTGTTTTGAGGATTGGAGCAAGTTCGAATAAGGTATTAGGATGTGTTGGTGTGTTTGGATGAGGTCCCGGGGCCTCGGGGTGTTTTCGGATGGCTAAACGGGAGAAAATGTGGAAAATTATAGGTTTGGGATTCTAGTTCTGTTGTTTTCGCTCATGCGGAAATGGGGGCGCAGGAGCGAGTCCGCAGAAGAGGATACAGGAGCGCAGAAGCGTTGTTGATCATGGAAGCGGAGTTTCATCCGCAGGAGCGGCACCGCTGGTGAGGAAAGTGAGCCGCAGAAGCGGAATTGGCCGGCTAGGCCTGGAAACGCAGAAGCGACCCTCTAGTCGCGGATACGGGCTCGCAGGAGCGGACTCCTATCCGCAGAAGCGGAAAGGACTGCAGAGGCGGAGGGTATTCCGCAGAAGCGGTTCCGCAGGGGCGAAAAATGGTCCGCAGAAGCGAAAATCGCAGTGAATTAATTGTATCAGAAGTTAGAAAATTTCAGAAACATTTCACACATTTGGGTCTCGGCTTAAGGAGGCGATTTGGGCGATTTTGAAGAGAAACTCAAGGGAAATCATCAGGTAATCAACTATGGACTTAAACTATGATTAGTATTGATAATATTATGCAATTATATCATGAAAATGGAGGAATTTGGGGTGATTCATGGAAGATTTAACCCTAGGCTTGAACTTTAGAAAATCAAGGTTTTGAATGGGCAAATGGAGTCCGAATTTGGTAAAATTGATATGCTTAGACTCGTATTGAGATGAGGGTTCCGAATATGTGACTTTTGTAATTTTTCGAGAAGCGTATCGAAAGTCGGGTTTTGACAACTTTGGGAATTTTGATGTAAATTGAGTTGTATTGATTGGGTGTCATCCCATTGGCCTAATTTGTTGTATTTCTACTATATTTGATCAGATTCTACGCGTGCGGAGCTTGATTCTCGAGGCAAGGGCATTGCGGAGTAGTCGTCGCGCCGTATTGAGGTGTGTAATAGATGTGGGTGATGACCAGCGGGTTCGAAACCCCGGTACACCACTTTGTGACGCTGTATAGCGGCGAGACACGTACTCTAATGTGAGTGCGGGGTCTGTTGCGATTGGGGACTATGGCTTAGTCCGACTTGCTAATACTGTGTTATGATATTAGGCTATTCTTGAGCCGTCGAACCTCCTTCTCGGATGGTTGCATATTATACTGTGATATTGGCCACTCTTGAGCCGTTGAGCCCTCTTCTTGGGCGGTTGAGTATACTTGTGGGCCGTGAGCCAGTTATTGGATCCCGCGAGGATCGTTATCATTGTCTTATCATGTTGACATGTTAGTTACTACCAGTCCGTAGCTATTTCTGTTATCATGCTATTTCCAATCTCTAGAACTTGGTATTACTGTTTTCCAACTGAAAAATGATAAAAAGGTTTTCAAAACTACTTTTGAGCCTGCGAGGCTGTATTTGCATATTAGCCGACTGGTAGTGGATCGGGCTGCGCGCCGCAGCAGTATATATGTTGGATCGGACTGCACGCCGTAGTGATATTGTGCTTGGGTTGTAGGAGCCCCTCCGGAGTCTGAACCCCCATAGTGAGCACGGGTACCCAAATTGGATCGGGCTACGCGCCGTAGCGGTCACATCATGCATTGCATTGCATTTAGCTACATCTGCTAGCTGTTATACTGTTTTGCTGGTACTTATTGGTACGGGTACAGTTGATATTGATTCTGTGACAGGGTATTCGATTACAACTTTACATAGTGCTTTATTGCGGATTTCTTATCTGCGCTGTCTTACGCTTGTTTATTACCACTGAGTCTGGCAGTACTCATTTTACTCTCTGAACCTTGTGTGCAGATCCAGGTACCTCTCAGCAGTGATCCAGTAGCTGTGCAAGGTGACATCTGTGGGATATACAAGGTAGCCGCAGAGTCCGCAGGACCCGATATTCCTTCCTACTGTCTTTGATTTTGTATTGACATTTCTTTCCGCACTTGGTATCTTGTAAACCTTTATACACTCATGTTCAGTAGAGGCTCATGACTCTTGACCCTTCGGTCTATGGGAGTTGATGTATTATGGGACTTGGTTCCCCGTTTTCGTTATATGTATCGATGTTGCTTCGTGAATTAATATGCTTAAATGGACTAAAGAGAGCTTCTAGCTCCGTTCTTGTTAATGATTGGTCAGGCTGGCTTAGCAATGTGCTGGGCGCCATCATGACCGAAATTTGGGGTCGTGATAAGTTGGTATCAGAGCCTAGGTTTACTAGGCCTCACGAGTCTTGAGCCGGTTAGTAGAGTCTTGTGGATCGGTACGGGGACGCCTGTACTTATCCTCGGGAAGCTGCGAACCTTAAGGAAACACTTCACTTTTCTTGAACTCTGTCGTACGATCTTGTTGTTCTGAGAACTGAACTTCTATATTCTATTCTCTCGCAGATGGCGAGAACACGAGCATCAGGACGAGGTGGACGACCTCTATTGCCACCTGTTAGAGGCCGTGGGCGCGGTCGTGCTAGAGGTAGTTGTAGGGTAGCTGAGGCAGTGCCAGCTGACCCGCCTGTTGTACCAGTTCAGGAGCAGCCCCCGGTGGTTGATGCTCCAGCAGCCCCAGTTCAGGGCCAGACTGTATCTATTGCTATTTCTGGTCTTCAGGAGACTCTTGCTCAAATACTATCGGTGTGTTCCGGTTTGGCTCAGGTAGTCTCAGCTACTGCTACTGCAGCGACATCTCAGACAGGGGGCGGTCAGCAGACCCCTGCAGCTCGCACACCTGAGAAGGTTGTTTAGGGACTTCAGACGCCAGAGGCGGTCCCCGCTCAAGTGGTTGCACCGGTTATTCCTCCAGCTGCACCAGCTCCAGCTCCAGAGCATATGGTTCAGGTTATGCCCGATGACGAGCAGCATCGTCTTGAGAGGTTTGGTAGACTTCAGCCACCCCATTTCAGAGGCGTTGAGGGCGAGGATGGCCAGGGTTTCTTGGACAAGTGTCAGAGGATTTTGCGGACGGCTGGTATTCTTGAATCCAGCGGAGTTTCATTTACTACCTTTTAGTTCACTGGTCCCGCATTTGATTGGTGGGAAGAGTTTGAGAGGCGTAGGCCTGCAGGAGCAGCAACCTCTCACATGGCAGCAGTTCTCTACTCTCTTTCTAGAGAAATATGTACCTCAGTCTCGTCGCGAGGAGCCACGTCGCCAGTTCGAGTGGTTGGTTCAGGGCGACATGTCTGTGACCCAGTATGAGCTCAGATTCATACAGTTGACTAGGCATGCCACATGGATGATCCCTACTGATAGGGAGAGGATCAGGAGGTTCATTGATGGCCTCAACTACTCTATCCGCATTCTTATGACCAGAGAGAGAGTTTTGTCATCATCATTTGAGCAGGTTGTTGATATGGCACGCTCCATTGAGGCGGATCATCGCCGAGAGAGAAAGGAGCGGGAGGCCAAGAGGCCTCGTGGTTCTGGCAGTTTCAGTGGTGCTCCATCTAGAGGGCATTCCCAGCAGAGCAGAGGTCGCTCATCTAGACCTTCTCATTCAGGCCGCCCGGAGCAGAGCGGAGGTTCTCATGGTCGTGGTCGACAGGGGTTTCGACGAGGCTCAGTCATCATTTAGTGCCCTTCCGGCTCAGGGGTCAGCACCTACTTCTTCGGCCCGGGGTTCTTCTCGCGGCGAGGGGTTCCCTTCGGTCCCCTTCTCCGCAGCACGAGGTGCATGTTATGAGTGTGGTGAGTTTGGCCACATGAAGAGACAGTGCCCTCGACTCCATAGGGACAGGACTCAGCAGAGGGATTAGCCCTCATCTTTAGCACCATCTCAGTCTAGTAGAGGTGGAGGTCAGTCTTCTCGTGGTCGCCCCAGGGGCGAGGAGAGATCTGGTGGAGGCGAGGCACGGTTCTATGCACTTCCTGACAGGCGTGATGCAGTTGCCTCCGATGCTGTGATTACAGGTATCATTTCTGTCTGTCACGGAGATGCCTCTGTTCTATTTGATCCGGGGTCCACATATTCATACGTGTCCTCTTATTTTGCACATCATTTGGGTGCGACTCGTGGTAATCTTGACTTACCTGTTCATGTATCCACCCCCGTGAGTGATACGATTGTTGTGGATCATGTCTATTGATCCTGTGTTATATCTATTGGGGGTCTGGAGACCCAGGCAGATTTGCTATTGTTGGGGATGGTGGACTTTGATGTTATATTGGTTATGGACTGGTTGTCTCCGTACCACGCTATATTGGACTGTCATGCTAAGACAGTTACGTTGGCCATTCCTGGTATTTCTCAGATCGAGTGGCGGGGTTCGACCGATTTCGTCCCTAGCCGTGTTATTTCGTTCTTAAAAGCTCGGAAGATGGTTGAAAAAGGGTGTTTATCGTACTTAGCTTTTGTGAGAGATGTGGGAGCTGAGACTCCTAGCATTGATTCTGTACCTGTTGTGAGGGACTTCCCAGATGTATTTCCCTCAGACCTGCCGGGCATGCCGCCGGACAGGGATATTGATTTTGGCATTGACTTGGTGCCGGGCACTCAGCCCATATCCATTCCTCCTTACCGGATGGCACCAGCTGAGTTGAAAGAACTGAAAGAGCAGCTTCAAGAGCTTCTGGATAAGGGTTTCATCCGCCCTAGTGTGTCCCCGTGGGGTGCGCCGGTATTATTTGTTAAAAAGAAAGATGGTTCCATGCGTATGTGTATTGATTATAGGTAATTGAACAAAGTGACCAGTGAAGAACAAGTACCCTCTACCGCGCATAGATGATTTGTTTGATCGGTTACAGGGTGCGAGGGTATTTTCTAAGATCGATCTTCGTTCAGGCTATCATCAGCTGAAGATCAGGGACTCGGATATTATGAAGACTGCATTCAGGACCCGATATGGTCATTATGAGTTCCTTGTGATGTTTTTTGGGCTGACCAATGCCCCAGCAGCATTCATGCATCTGAGGAAGAGTGTGTTCGGGCCCTATTTGGATTCATTTGTGATTGTGTTCATTGATGACATTCTAGTCTACTCCCGTAGTCAGGAGGAGCATGCTCAGCATTTGAGTATTGTGTTGCAGAGATTGAGGGAGGAGAAGCTATATGCTAAATTCTCCAAGTGCGAGTTTTGGCTCGAGTCCGTAGCATTTATGGGGCATGTGGTGTCTCGTGATGGTATTCAGGTTGATCCAAAGAAGATAGAGGCGGTGCAGAGTTGGCCTAGACCGTCCTTAGCTACAGAGATTAGGAGTTTTCTTGGCTTGGCGGGATATTATCGCCGGTTTGTTCAAGGATTTTCATCCATTGCTTCTTCATTGACTAAATTGACCCAGAAGGGTGCACCATTCGTGTGGTCGGATGAGTGCGAGGGGAGCTTTCAGAAGCTCAAGACAGCTTTGACCACAGCTCCAGTGTTAGTATTGCCATGAGCTTCGGGTTCATATACCGTTTATTGTGATGCCTCGAGAGTGGGGATAGGTTGTGTGTTGATGCAGGAAGGGAAGGTGATTGCTTATGCTTCTCGGCAGTTGAAGCCACATAAGAAGAACTATCCTGTTCATGATTTGGAGTTAGCCGCCATTGTTCATGCATTGACGATTTGGAGGCACTATTTGTACGGTGTGTCTTGTGAGGTGTATACCGACCATCGTAGTCTCCAGCATTTGTTCAAACAGAAAAATCTTAATTTGAGACATCGGAGATGGCTTGAGTTGCTTAAGGATTATGACATTACTATTCTATATCACCCGGGGAAGGCCAACGTGGGAAGCTTGGCATATATTCCAGCTGAGGAGAGGCCATTTGCTTATGATGTTCAGGTGCTAGCCAATCGGCTAGTGAGGTTAGATATTTCGGAACCCAGCAGGGTATTGGCTTGTGTTGTATCTCGGTCATCTCTATATGGTCGTATTCGTGAGCGCCAGTATGATGATCCACATTTGGCTGTCCTGAGGGACAGAGTTCAACATGATGATGCTAGAGATGTCACCATTGATAGTGACGGCGTATTGAGGATGCAGGGCCGGATATGTGTGCCCAATGTTGATGGCCTTCGTGAGTTGATTCTGGAGGAGGCCCATAGCTCGCGGTATTCTATCCATCCAGGAGCCGCGAAGATGTATCAAGATTTGAAACAACACTATTGGTGGAGAAAGATGAAAATGGACATTGTCAGACATGTAGCACGGTGCCTCAACCGTCAGCAGGTTAAGTACGAGCATCAGAGGCCCGGTGGTGTATTTCAGCGCATTGATATTCCTGAGTGGAAATGGGAGAGGATCACTATGGACTTTGTTACTGGACTCCCTCGGACGGCTAGGAAGTTTGATTATGTATGGGTGATTGTGGATAGACTGACCAAGTCAGCTCACTTCATTCCAGTTAGTACTACCTACTTATCGGAGCGGTTGGCAGCGATCTTTATTCGAGAGGTCGTTCGGTTGCATGGAGTTCCAGTGTCTATCATATCCGACAGGGGTACTCAGTTCACTTCTCAGTTTTGGAGAGCATTTCAGCGAGAGATGGGTACGCGGGTTGAGTTGAGTACTGCATTTCACCCCCAGACAGATGGACAGTCGGAGCGTACTATTCAGATTCTGGAGGATATGTTGCGAGCATGTGTGATTGACTTTGGTGGTTCGTGGGATGAGTTCCTACCACTTGCTTAGTTTGCCTACAACACAGTTATCAGTCGAGTATTCAGATGGCCCCGTACGAGGCATTGTATGGCAGACGATGTAGATCCCCCGTGGGATAGTTTGAGCCTGGTGAGGATAGATTGATAGGGACTGAGTTAGTCCAGGATGCTCTGGATAGAGCAAAGTTGATCCAGGAGAGGCTTCGTACAGCACGGTCTCGTCAGAAGAGTTACGCGGACCGTAGAGTTCGAGAGTTGTCTTTCATGGTTGGTGACAGAGTATTGTTGAAGGTTTCACCTATGAAGGGTGTCATGAGGTTCGGGAAGAAAGGGAAGTTGAGTCCCAGGTACGTTGGTCCTTTTGAGATACTTAGGAGAGTTGGAGAGGTGTCATATGAGTTGGCCTTGCCGCCCAGCTTATCCGGCGCTCATCCAGTATTCCATGTGTCTATGCTCCGGAACTACATTGGAGATCCGTCTCATGTATTGGACTTCAGTACCATTCAGCTTGATGGTGATCTATCCTATGATGTGGAGCCTATTGCCATTTTGGGACGTCAGGTGAGGAAATTGAGGTCTAAGGGGATTGCATCAGTTAAGGTTCAGTGGAGAGGTCGACCCGTGGAGGAGGCCACTTGGGAGATCGAGCGGGAGATACGGAGCAGATATCCTCACTTGTTTGAGACTTCATGTATGTTTCTTGACCCGCTCGAGGGCGAGCGTTTGCTTAAAAGGGGGAGAATGTGACGACCTAGCCCGTCGTCACGGAAATTACCACCCCGTTATGTTGTAATTACATGTTTTATGATTTTATATGAGTGTTAGAGTCTATCGGGTGAGTTAGGAGTGAATTGGATTGAAAATGAGGCACATAGCCTTTTTGAAGGAAACTTGAATAAGGAAAGTCAACCCGGAGTTGACTATTTGGTTAGAGGGCTCGGAATTGAATTCTGATGATTTGGTTAGTTCTCGGAGGTGATTTGTGACTTAGGGGAGCAATCGGAATTGAATTTGGAGACCCGGTGTAGAAATAGGCTTGAATTGGCTAATGTTGAATTTTGACGAAATCCGAATGGTAGGTGAGATTTTGATCCAGGGGTTGGAATGGAATTCCGATAGTTGCAATAGCTCCGTTTTGTGATTTTGGATATGTCTGCAAATTTTCAGATCATTCGGACGTTGTTTAGTCGGGTTTTTGATTGATTGTGTAATTCGGAATGTTTTAAGGAATTTAGGCTTGAATTCGATGTGAATTATGGGTTTTGATGTTGTTAGACGTGTTTTGAGGATTGGAGAAAGTTCGAATAAGGTATTAGGATGTGTTGGTGTGTTTGGATGAGGTCCCGGGGGCCTCGGGGTATTTTCGGATGGCTAAACGGGAGAAAATGTGAAAAATTGTAGGTTTGGGATTCTGGTTCTGTTGTTTTCGCTCCTGCGGAAATGGGGGCGCAGGAGCGAGTCCGCAGAAGCGGATACAGGAGCGCAGAAGCGCTGTTGATCGCGGAAGCGGAGTTTCGTCCGCAGGAGCGGCACCGCTGGTGCGGAAAGTGAGCCGCAGAAGCGGAATTGGCCGGCTAGGCCTGGAAACGCAGAAGCGACCCTCTGGTCGCGGATACGGGCTCGCAGGAGTGGACTCCTGTCCGCAGAAGCGGAAAGGACCGCAGAGGCGGAGGGTATTCCGCAGAAGCGGTTCCGCGGGGGCGGAAAATGGTCCGCAGAAGCGAAAATCGCAGTGAATTAATTGTATCAGAAGTTAGAAAATTTCAGAAACATTTCACACATTTGGGTCTCGGCTTAAGGAGGCGATTTGGGCGATTTTGAAGAGAAACTCAAGGGAAATCATCAGGTAATCAACTATGGACTTAAACTATGATTAGTATTGATAATATTATGCAATTATATCATGAAAATGGAGGAATTTGGGGTGATTCATGGAAGATTTAACCCTAGGCTTGAACTTTAGAAAATCAAGGTTTTGAATGGGCAAATGGAGTCCGAATTTGGTAAAATTGATATGCTTAGACTCGTATTGAGATGAGGGTTCCGAATATGTGACTTTTGTAATTTTTCGAGAAGCGTACCGAAAGTCGGATTTTGACAACTTTGGGAATTTTGACGTAAATTGAGTTGTATTGATTGGGTGCCGTCCCATTGGCCTAATTTGTTGTATTTCTACTGTATTTGATCAGATTCTACGCGTGTGGAGCTTGATTCTCGAGGCAAGGTCATTGCGGAGTAGTCGTCGCGCCGTATTGAGGTGAGTAATAGATGTGGGTGATGACCAGCGGGTTCGAAACCCCGGTACACCACTTTGTGACGCTGTGTAGCGGCGAGACACGTACTCTCTTGTGAGTGCGAGGTCGATTGTGATTGGGGACTATGGCTTAGTCCGACTTGTTAATACTGTGTTATGATATTAGGCTATTCTTGAGCCGTCGAACCTCCTTCTCGGATGGTTGCATATTATACTGTGATATTGGCCACTCTTGAGCCGTTGAGCCCTCTTCTTGGGCGGTTGAGTATACTTGTGGGCCGTGAGCCAGTTATTGGATCCCGCGAGGATCGTTATCATTGTCTTATCATATTGACATGTTAGTTACTACCGATCCGTAGCTATTTCTGTTATCATGCTATTTCCAATCTCTGGAACTTGGTATTACTGTTTAACAACTAAAAAATGATAAAAAGGTTTTCAAAACTACTTTTGAGCCTGCGAGGCTGTATTTGCATATTAGCTGACTGGTAGTGGATCGGGTTACGCGCCGCAGCAGTATATATGTTGGATCGGACTGCACGCCGCAGTGATATTGTGCTTGGGTTGTAGGAGCCCCTCCGGAGTCTGAACCCCCACAGTGAGCACGGGTACCCAAATTGGATCGGGCTACGCGCCGTAGCGGTCATATTATGCATTGCATTGCACTTAGCTACATCTTCTAGCTGTTATACTGTTTTGCTGGTACTTATTGCTACAGGTACAGTTGATATTGATTCTGTGACAGGGTATTCGATTACAGCTTTACATAGTGCTTTATTGCGGATTTCTTATCTGCGTTGTCTTACCCTTGTTTATTACCACTGAGTCTGGCAGTACTCATTTTACTCCCTGCACCTTGTGTGCAGATCCAGGTACCTCTCAGCAGTGATCCAGTAGCTGTGCGAGGTGATATCTGTGGGATATACGAGGTAGCTGCAGAGTCCGCAGGACCCGATATTCCTTCTTACTGTCTTTTGATTCTGTATCGACTTTTCTTTCCGCACTTGGTATCTTGTAAACCTTTATACACTCATGTTCAGTAGAGGCTCATGACTCTTGACCCTTCGGTCTATAGGAGTTGATGTATTATGGGACTTGGTTCCCCGTTTTCGTTATATGTATCGATGTTGCTTCGTGAATTAATATGCTTAAATGGACTAAAGAGAGCTTCTAGCTCCGTTCTTGTTAATGATTGGTCAGGCTGGCTTAGCAATGTGCTGGGCGCCATCACGACCGGAATTTGGGGTCGTGACAGTATGAGAATCCAATAAATAAATTGCCAAAATAATAATTCTAGGAATAATTATTGGGTTTTTTTGGGTAATATAAATTGATTTAAAAGTCTTTTAAAAATTAAGAAAAAATAATAAAATATTGGGACATACTTATGTATGCATCTACATTCTATTTTGAAGGTATTTTACATATTAAAATATATATGAAAAAATTGAGTATCAACAGTTGTATCAGTTCTGGTGTAACTGCACCTGCGAGTCAAGCATAGCAGGTGCGGTCCAGTCTCGCAGATGCGGACAATCTTCCGCAGATGCGGCTCTACAAGAGCAGGTCCTTTTCTCGCAAATGCGATGCCAGCGGGGCCTAGTCATTTTCGCAGAAGCGAACAGTTTTCCGCACGTGCGGCCTCGTAGGTGCGACCCAGCTACCGTAGTTGCCGAAGTCGGGCAGTGAGTTTTTTTAAACATAACTTTAGCGATTTTTCTTTCAAACTTTCACAAAAATAGAAAACCTAGGGAGATTTTCTCAAGAGATTTTCTTCCCAAATCCCAAGTAAGTGTTTCTTAACTGATTTCTTTAACTCCCTAATGTTTTTAATCAACTTTTATGAATAATCCTAGAGCTTTAACGGTAGAAAATTGAGAATTTGGGTAGAGTTGGAGTTTTTTGATTAATTTGGATTTAGGCCTCATTTTTGGGTCGGATTTCTAAAGTTATTGCATATTTGGGCTCGTGGGTGAACGGGTTTTGGTCCGAACCTCGAGTTTTGATCAAGTGCGCCCGGGGTCGATTTTTGATTTTTTGGGAAAAATGATGGAAACCTATATTTAGCCTTGGGATTGGATTATTTAGCACTTATTGATGTTTTATGTTAATTTGAATTAGATACAAGTAATTCAGAGGCAGATTCTAAAGGAAAAACGGTGTTTGAGGCTTGAGTTAGCGTGAAAGTTTGAGGTAAGTGTTTGGTCTAACCTTAACTTGAGGGATTAGGTATTGTGTCCTATTTACGTGTTGCTTGGTGAGTACAACATATAGACATGGTAACGAGTATCTATACGTCAGTGTCGAGCATGGTCTTAAATTGAGATTATCATGTTCTTGAGAAAAACTATGAATGCCTAAGTTATTGATTCTCTATGTTGATCAACAACAACAACCCAGTATAATCCCACAAGTGGGGTCTGGGGAGGGTAATATGTACAGCAGTATAAGAAATACTGATTCTCTATGTTGATCAAGGTTTATAATTATTCTCATGGTGATTAGTTATGATTGAGTATTGGTTCTAGTTGAGGTAGTTAGATGTTGGAACAAGTTTGGTTATAGCTGATTTTCTCTTGCCAAGATGTATTTTCTTATATTGTTGATTCCCTTGCCGGGATAGTGTTATTTTCTTATTGGTCCCTTGTCGGGGCTGTTGTTGTCATTGGTGTCAGAATATACATAAGTGTATCGGATTGTACGCTGCTACAATATTTTATTTGGATCAGATTGCACGCTGCAACAATGATATAAATGGGTCGGGTGCACGTCGCAACAGTGATATTATATTTTGGGATCAGGCTGCGTTCCGCAACCAATTGGTAATATAAATTGTTTATAGATTGTTTACGAATTCCTTATTGTTTTGTTGTAAATTCTAAAATTTCCTTATTCCTTTCTCCTAAATTATTGTTGGTATTGATATTTTCCCTAAATTATTGTTGGTATTGATATTTTCCCTATGGCATGTACGCCCTCCCATCTTTACTTGTTTATTTCTGCTTATTTTCTGTTGTATAGCATATAACTGCACATGTATACTTGGTAGTCTGGTCCTAGCCTCATCATTACTTCACCGGGGTTAGGCCAGACACTTACCAGCATATGAAGTCGGTTGTGCTGATATTGCACTTTACACTATGTGCAGATCCCGGAGCCACAACTTTTGGACCATAGCTTTGGGTGGCAACCTTCAGTCCAGTAAGAGATTCCGAGGTAACGTCCGAAGGACCGACGTTCTCTTCTATCTTCATATGTATTATGTTTTCGTCTGCTTCCAAGATAGATAGTACTTTTCTTTCAAGTATTTATATGTTGTATTCGTAGACAGTTTGTGATATTGTGACATCAAATTCCGGGTAGAGATGTATGTTAGCATAGACGTACAGATTATGGTTTAATTTATCATATTAAGTCTTCCGCTCATTTTTTTTTATTGTTAATGCTTCACTGTTGATTCTATTTTATTTAAATAGTTAAAAAGGGCTAAAAAATGTGATGCTAATTCTGCAATACATGGATTGCCTCGCTTCCATGAGTAGGCGCTATCACAACTCACGGGATTAAAAAATTCGGGTCGTGACATTCATCTAATGATGCATGAATTGCATATGATGTCTACTGTTTAGGTATTTTATGCAAAGAAAGACTTTCAAGAAATAAGAATTGATAAAATGATGACACTAAGAATTCAAGTTTGTTATGCTTCGGAAGGTCTTTGTTTAGAAGTATAAAAAAATAATATGCAATTTTCAATGTTTTGTAAATACATACTACTACATGCCCCATTTTAACTAAATTTATTGTAGAGAGTTTCTTTTTATAAAAATGACAAAATCATTTCAAATAAAAATTGAAGTATTGTTTTTGTTTACTTTGGGAACATCTTTTAAAAAGTTAACTGGCACCAATTTCAAGCTCAGTAAACCTCATTACGTTAAGAAGATTTCAAATGGTAGAGACAAACATTAGTGGGCGTTTGGACGTAAGAATGATAAAATTCAAAAAAGTGAAAAAAATAATTCATTGAAAATGATAATTGAAAATTAGAGTTGTTTTTCGACACAAATATAATTTTAGATTGTTTCTGAAATGTTATGAGTAATCTGAGTAAATTTTTTAAAAATATCTTTTTGAAGTTTTTCAATATTTCATTCCAAAATGAATCTTTAAGTGAAAATTAGAAATTTTATGACCAAACGCTAATTTTAAAAAAAGTAAAAAAAAAAAAGGAAAATTTTCTTATGTCCAAGCATGCTCTTAGATTAGGTAACCGTAGCAAGCAAAATCATCATAGAAATTTGATGTATTCCAGCATTACCCTTGGATCTTTCTTTTCTGATAATAGTACTATCTCAATAGCTTGCTCATTTCTAACAATAATTTGATTATTTATAAATTTCGAAAATAAAAAACATAAGATTAACTAAAGACGTGGAAAGGATGAAAGGCCAAATGAAACTAATTAAAACTACGTAATTAGTCTACTTTAAATATGGAACTCCCTTTTTTTTAAAGGTTTTTTCCTACTAAGAAATGATCAAATCCCTTTTCCAAAACACGAGTCATAAACAAGTGTTTTATCAAATAAAGCATTGCCTTTTTGAAGCGTCGAATATATATTTTAAAATTTTATTTTATCGCAAAAAAACTGTCATATCCTACTTAAGTTGAGACTCGTTTAGCAAAATATTTTCATTGTGGACTTGTATTGTTCAATGATATTCCATTTCATAATCATTAGGTAGCAGTAGCACTGTTTTAGATCATATATGTAATATAATAGTTTCTAATCAGATGCAGTTTATGCATTCAATATCAACCTTTATGTAAATTTTATTATCTATAATATGTTTATCTTTCTTACCAAAAAATAGGTTATCAAAAATAGGATTTTGGTCTTTCTTTAAATTATTTAAAATTATATTAATTGTGAGTTTACCGTTTTATATTAACTAATAATCGAATCCGCGCGATGTGCGGTCAATATTAAAAAGAAAAAAATTAAATTATAATTATTCTTGTTTGATACTATTAGACTGTATTGCTTTAATTAATTTCAATTATCATTTTATTAGTCAATACGATATACCCAACCCTCACCGATATTTTAGTAGTTAATTTCTTTGTTAATTTTCAATAACAACTTTTTTTTATTAAATAATTATATCATATGGCTTTTATCTAGGCTATCACTTATATTAATGTGGTGCCTTTTTCTTTGGCTTTTAATAATATATAGATAGATTATTAGCATATTACCTGTTTAATATTTTGTCTGCTATTTTTTATAATATAATAGGAGATATATATTTTATTACTCTTAAAAATATCTATTTTTTATTTTAAATTTTATTATATTTTTTCAAGAATATTGTCTGAATTTTAATGAATAGATATACTTTTTATTTTAAAAATAAAAAATAAAATGATTTTAGAAAATAAAATAAAGAAATTAACTAACCTAAACCAACCCTCCCCCATTTTTTAGTAGTTAATTTACGTAGTTAATTTCTTTGTTAATTTTTAAGATAATATCTTTGTTATTGACTAATTATTCCATAAGGTTTTTTTCTAGCCTACCACTTGGCAAAAGGAGAGGACTTTATTCTCTCCTTTTAATAAATATAAATAGAATATAGAATATTAGAAGAAACTACTCCACAATTTAAATCAATTTTTTTATTGCTTTATTTTTGTTTTTTTTTATTTTAAAATAATTATAAACTCCAACTTGAAATTACTCCCCAATTTGAAATGGTAATTTTTTTTTTTTTAAAACTCCAACTTTAAACTATTCACTGATTTGAATGGGTAGTTTTTCTTCTTCTTTTTGCGTTTTTTTTATTATAGTTAATTTTATTTTTCCTTTTTTTCTATTTTTTTATTTGAAAATAATTTTAACACTCCAACTTGAAACTACTCCTTCCCAATTTGAATGTGTAGTTATTTTTTATGTATTATATTTTTGGTTTTTTATAACTAATTATGAGATATCTATATTTATTAATTAAAATAAAGTAACCAATTAATATATATATATATATATATATATATATATATATATATATATATATATATATATTATTCTTTATTATTTTCATCTTTAAAGATTTGTAAATTTAAATATAATAAATAATAACTAATTATTAACTAAAAAACTAAGCTGATAGGCTAGTCAGTCGTTTTAGTATTACTAACTGTCATGATGATAATTCTACTAGGAATACCATGACAGATGTAATTATAACTACTACTAGTTCTATGGTTTGTAATAGGATGCCATATATGCATCAATCCTCTGTACACAAAACTTAATTATTAAAAGTATTATCTTTGTTTACCAAAAAAAAAAAAACCTAATTATGCCATGTGAGTCTTTTTTATGCTGCCACTTTGCTTAAGGAAGGGGCTTTATCCTCTCCTTTTAATAATATATAGATATATTATATCATGTGCCTTTAATCTAGGCTACCACTTGTATTAATGTGATAGTTATTTTTATTGGTTTATAATAATATATAGATAGATTATTAGTATATTACTTGTTTAATATTTTTATATACTATTTTTATATAATATAATAGGAGGTATATATTTTATTACTCTTAAAAATATTTATTTTTTATTTTAGATTTTATTATATTTTTCTCAATAATACTGTTTGAATATTAATGAATAGATATACTTTTTATTTCAAAAAATAAAAAATAAAATGATTTTAAAAAATGAAATAAAGAAATTAACTAACTTAAACCAACTCTCCCCCAAGTTTTAGTAGTTTTGTTAATTTTCAATAGATAATTTCTTTGTTGTTGACAAATTATTCCAAAAGGTTTTTTCTAGGCTACCACTTGGCATAAGGAGAGAGCTTTATTCTCTCCTTTTAATAGTATATAGAGGATATATAGAATATAGAATATTAGAAAGAAACTATTCCACAATTTGAATTATTTTTTTGTTATTACTTTATTTTTACTTTTGATTTATTTTAAAATAATTATAAACTCCAACTTGAAATTGCTCCCCAATTTGAAATGGTATTTTTTATTATTTTAATTTTATTTTTTATTTTAAAACTCCAAATTGAATCTACTCATCTATTTGAATGGGTAGTTTTTCTTCTTCTTTTTTCGTTATTTTTATCATAGTTAATTTTATTTTTATTTTAAAATATTTTTAAAACTCCAACTTGAAACGACTCATGCCCAATTTGAATGTGTAGTTATTTTTTATATATTTATATTTTTGATTTTTTATTATAACTAATTATGAGATATCTATATTTATTAATTAAAATAAGTAATATATATAAGTGTGGTAGTTTTTTAATTTTCTTTTTTATAGATATGTAAATTTAAATATAATAGCGAATAACTAATTATTAACTAAAATATTAATTAGTAACTAATTATGCCATGTGACTCTTTTTTATGTTGCCACTTGGCTTAAGGAGAGGGCTTTATTCTCTCCTTTCAATAATATATAAATTACTACTCACGCTAATTGCAAACTAAATACAAAAGGGCTTGTCATTTGTAACGACCCGACCTGTCGTTGTGAGCACATGATTTTTGCACCAGGCAAATAATTCCAAAATTAAAATAAATATATTTTGAGTGCAATTACTTGCTTTGCTTGAAATTAGTTATATTTTTGTGTGTTTGAATAAGTAAAAATTAGAAAAAATCAAAAAAATAGTAGTAATTAGTTTGTTAGTTTAGTTAATTAGAAAAATTAGCAAAATAGCTTAGATAAGAGAAAATAAAAGGAAAAATAGCAGAAAATTACAAAAAATATTAGAAAATTAGAGTAATTAGTAGATTAGGATTTATAATTTTTCATAAAAGAAAAAGAAAAAAAAAGTATAAAAGAAAAGTACAAAAAAAAATTATTAAAGTTGAAAAAAAAATACAAAAGAAATAAGTTGTATAATAAATTGGGCTAGCTGAAAGTCCAAACCAGTGGCCCAACGAATTAAGCCCAGTCACTTGACCCGCCCGGCTCTCAATTGTATTGATCATGGCCGTCCGTCCTGATAGATCCAACGGCCTTAAATAATTGGCCGAGTTATTCAATTAATTAATTGATGAGATTTAATCTCAGCCGTTCGTGTGATTTTAATCCAAGGGGCTGAGACTTTGGTCTCATATGTAAGCAAAACGCTGTCGTTTAAGTAACGCTCGTTAAGAGCCGTTGATCATCATCAAACGAACGGTCCAGATTATCTCGGACATATGGCCTATATAAGGCTTATGTCCGAGAATGGTTATCATTTTTGCCAATTCAAAACCCTAGCCGCCCCTTTGACCCCTCTCTTCTCTCTCTCGTCTTCATCAGAAGCCTTAGGCGGCTATGGCGGCCACCACCTTATACGGTGGTCGCCGGCCTTTCCAATCACTCCCATCTTCTTCTCCTCCATCTTCATGTCCTAACACACCCAAAAACCCCAGAAAAACACACCTTTCTTCAAAACCCCGGTCACCGGAGTTACACCGGTGACCACCCAAACAATGAGAACCCACACGAAACCAATGCCATTATCTTCCTCTCCATGAGATCTATCCGCTCATACCACTGTTCAACCTCGAATCAAACCGGAACGCCTCGAATATCCCGAGAAAGGTCGCCGGAACCCTAACTCCGGCGACCCCAAACTCAACCCCCAGTCAAGATCCACCCTTTTTACACTCCTGAACATCCCCTGTAACCCATAAGCTCAAAAGGCCTCGTCTTTAGGCCTGAATGAAAAAACCAGAGGAAAATTTGAAAGAAAAGATCTGGAATTGAATAAAGAAGAAAAAGAAACAAGAAGAAAGGTCTGGGGAGGGTCTGAGACCAAAGAAAAGAAAAGAAAAAGGGAATAGGAAGCTCGGGGGACCGGCCCCGCGAGCTAAGTCCCTCACCTTTAGTTTTCTTTAGTTTTCTAGGATAGTTCATGATTTCTTACATGTTTTGGTCTTATTTTCTGATTGATTTTTGTGTTTGCGTGTTAATTTTCGTCTGCTCTTGTTGATATTTCTCTTCTTTTTATCTCATGTCCTGAATATCTTTGCCTTTAGCATGTTCATCTCCTTTTCTGATTAATGATTTGTCTGTAATTTGGCTCTGGTCGATTATGTTCCCATGCTTCTCTTTGGGCGAATTTCTGATATTTAGTCATAAGGCTGCTTAATCTGTTAGAAATAAGATTCTGCTTGATGTTAATTTCATGTTATGTTTCTGGTTAAGTCAAAAGAGTTGACTTGGTGCCATTCTAGTCCCTAATCCCTTTGATTGCTTTCTATGCTTTATCTCTATGTATTTTTGTTTCGATTTGCATGCTTATGAGTACCTTTTATTTCTGTTCATCATGTTAATTCTAAGAGCTTTGTTTGCATTACTTCTTTGATAGACATAGATTCCTGTCTTAGCTTCTTCTTTGGTTCATGCTCTCTTTGCTTGATTTCATATGTCTTAAATTGCTCTTTCAAGATCATGTTTAGTACTAGGGTTCTATTTCCAATCCATCCTCATATGTGTGTTCTGTTTTGTTGAGTACACTGGTTCTTGATTGTTGGCTTGCAATATCATGACTATCTGTCTTCTTGCTTCTTTTGGCATAATTAGTTCAATTGTTCTCTTTTAGTATTCTGTGGCTGTTAGTTTTATGTTAATGTCCCAGTGTTCCTTTGTCTACTATAGTATTGAGGTCCCTCACCTTGTAGTTTTCAGTAGTCCTTCTGTCATTCTGATACTTGATTAATGGTCACTTAGCTTTGCATTAGATTACTTTTGTTGGCTTATAGTGTCTCTACTGTTTCTCTTTCTGTATTTTCTTATGTTTGGTCTTGATAAAAGCTTGGCTATCTCTGTTCATCTTTTATATCAAGTCATCTGGGGTTCACTTCTTTGCTCACATTCTGATTCATGCAAGTCTGGTATTCTTGTCATATCATCTCTATTATGTTTTGCTTGATGAATGGGTATGCCAATTTGGGGTCTGATTCTCTTCATGCTACCCTCATATGATAGATTTAGGGTTTTCTTTTCACTGATTCTCCATGTTTTCCTGCTTTACATGCTTCATCTTCTGTTGACTGGTTTCCAGGAATTCACTGTCTCTCCATGATTTTTCTACTCCTTATCTTCATATTATCTGTCTCATAGTCCATTGTCTTTATGTCTAAAATGAATCATGTTTTATTTCTTGTTTTGTGGGATTTAGTTTCCATGTGTCTATGCCCATGAACCATAAATGTTTGAATTCCTCAGTGTCCCATTTGACATGAAATGATTGTGACTATGCCTGATTAATGTTAATTGATATGTAGCTACATGAGTTTAAGTTATGTAAATTGATTAGTTGAAGTTCAACACTATCAAAACCCTTTTCTGAGTTTTAATTAATCAATGAACATGGTTTGACTTTTGTTGGTTATGTGTGCAATTGTATGTTAAAATGGCTAAGTTTGCAATAGTTACATGTTTAAGTGTGAACACTGCTAAGGCTTGTATGGATTGGTTATAGCTGTTAGTTCTAGGTTCTAAAAGTGGTTAGTTTTGAAATAGGACTAAAACTGAAAATGATCATAATTAGGTTATAAATTCAATAATTGGCCTAAGAATGGTTAACCTTGCAAAAGGTTGACCAATTCTGTGAGCCCTAACACACAGCTCACTGCTTAACAGTGGCTGGTTGTGCAAAGGGCTATGTTTGCAAATGCAGACTAGCCCAAGCTCTATAATGAGCCCTGAATAGCAAAGTGGCCAAACCTGTAAAGGTTTTGGGCCCAGCTGTCCAGTATATGGCTTTAATAGCCCAAGCTAAGTCTCAACTTGAGACTGGCTAACTTTTAAATAGGTTAATCATAATAACAAAACAGGCTATGCCTGCAATTAGCTTTAATTAGGAATAAATTGGTCTTAATTGATTGAAATTAGTTTAAAAGTGGCTAAAATTGAAATAGTTCTTAAGAATAAATCTGGCCAGCCCTTAAATACTAATACCAGGGCTGGCTATTAGTTAAATAGGTTCAAATCAAGCTGAAATCCGCCCTAGGCATAGCTGGTAAATCAGCAGTGCTCTTAGGGGCACAATTGGGTATTGAAAAGGTAAAATAGTAATAGTTTAGAACTTAAAAGGGTAATGGGGACATTTATGCTCCCGATTTCTGTAATTTTGCAGAGATTCAGGGGTATAATGGTCTCCTAAATATGGGAAATCTGTAAAAATCTCAAACCCTTAGGGATATACTAGTAAAAGGCCCTAAAAGGAATCTTTTGGAACCTTCCAGCACATGCTGGAAGGGTTTTGATAACTGAAAATAGGGACCAAAGTGTAGAATAGGTAATTTTAGGAGGGGGAAGTGGGATTAATCCCATTACTTCCTCCCCAAGTATTCAGCCCTAGAAGTTAGCTATAAATATCTCCTAAAAGGGGCTGAAAAAGGGGGATTTTTTTTTTCCACAGGAGAACAATCTGAAAAATACACTTAAGTTGGAGTTTATTAAATACAAAGCTGAAGAAATTGAAGTAATAGTTAACAGTTCTGGAAATTCCTAGGGTGAAAGCTTTTGGGTTTAATCTATTCTTGCTGGGTTTCCTAGCTCGTTTTTGCTGGGTTATTTTCCTATTGTTGCTGTGTTGCTGTTGCTGTGTCTTCACTGTTGCATTACTTCGAGTCTACTGCTGATTGTTTACTCCTTCTCCCCTAGAACTCATCGATTCCTTTGTTTCATCCAGGTACATTTCTTTAAATGATGCTGTATCGATGCCTTTGATGAAATACATGAAGATTCAAGTTAACTTCATTTTTTTTTTAGTTATAGTTTAATACTGTAATTCATTTTGTTGTAGTAGATAGTAGCAAAGACAGAAAACAGAAACAATGTAATAGTTAGTAGAATAGTGGTAGTATAGCGTAGCAATGCATCACACTTAGTTTAAATAGGAAAATTTAAAACATAAGTGCACGAATCATGACCCTAGGATCATTAACAATTCTGGCTTCATAAAAATATCTCGTAAACCATTGACATTAGCTAATGCCTCAACACAGAATAAAAATGCTAGATCGAGCAATATTTTCAAATGCAATAGGTTTGGTGATTTGCATGATGAGCAGAACTGAAATAAAAGCGGTGATTACACAAATTTTCAAGTCATAAGACTAAAGCTCTGTTGATAAGCATTTTAGGATAAGTTCACATGATCAAAGCTTCTCGTTGTTAAAAGAAATAATTAGGTAGCAAAAAGGTTTAAGGGGGATAATAACATATATATAAGCCACTCTTCTTAATAGCTAATCTGTCCTTAGCTCGGATAAGTGACTAATCAACTGTCTGGTCTCATTTAGAAATTAATTAGTTCACTGGTTTTGATAATCAAGGTTGTTAATTTTCATGCATAGATTACTTAGAGTTGATATTGTGTACCATGATCTTTCTTATGATAGTTAATGAATAAAGTTCGTTTTCCTATTGATCACAAATTTGTACTCTGTTTTCCTTTTGATTAAATACTTTTGATTATTTTTGGCCCAATGCAACGGGAGCCCAAACAGCAGTTTATAAGTCTTAATACAACTTGGACCTTTAGGGTCTGGACTGGTCCGGATAAATAGACTAATAGATCCAGGCCCAATAAACAATAAACTACACGGGCCTGGTAATCTTATTGTAAACGCGGCTAAGGAAAAACAAGTATTAGAAAATGTAGTCAAATACACGTATTAGTATCCTTTAATAAAAATTGGGACGAGCCTCGCCCGAATAACACCGGGGCCCCATTTAGTAATTATATAATACAAATAGACCCGGGAAAGCTAATAGCTAATTCCATAGCTTATCCCAAAAGATTTAAAAGCCGATAGACGATACTTTAGGGCACAATTTTAATATACCTTCTTATGAACGAGTGTGCACCTGGTGCGACTCAAATCCAAATCTCGGTAAAGCCAAAATACACCAAAAGTCATAGGCGTACTGGTTGCGGTATGACTCGAGGCGTGTTTTCGCGATACCGCAAATTCTTAAAAAATATATTTAAGCGTAGAGCATATTATGTTGTTAAAATCTATAACTGAGTCAAACAAAAGTCAAGAACGACGGTGGAGCGACCGTGCTAAAACCACGGAATCCGGGAATGCCTAACACCTTCTCCCGGGTTAACAGAGTTCCTTATCCGGACCTCTGCTTCGCAGACATTTCAAAGAGTCAAAATTCCTCGGATTCGGGATTAACCGGTGACTTGGGACACCATTGTCATTCCCAAGTGGCGACTCTGATTAATCTCTAAATATATCCCGAACCGATTGTCCTTAAATTGGAAAAACTCTTTCCCTTACGTTATTTTATCCGTATCGGGTAATTGAGCGTCGGGGTATACCCTGCAAGTGTATTTATACATCTTACGCATGTCGGGGTAGTAAAAAGGGAGGTGTGACAGCTCTGGCGACTCTGCTGGGAACCCAACCCTGAATTTCGATTTCAGGGTTTAAGAACTCGAGCTCCTTAGAACTGCCGTTCGCGCTTTTTGTTTGACTTCATTATATAATTTGAACAGCATGCTATGTGTTTTACCGCTTTGATATTATCTGGACTGTATATATAATTGTGACGAAAACCCTTCTCTCTTCTCCCCCGGGGATGTGCTTACTGGTTGAGACTCCCCTTTCTGTTAAAGTCACCCTAAATTAAGAAAACAGAGGCCGGATAAGTTACAAAGCCGATTGACTCCGCGGGTCACCGGTACGTAGCCCCCTCCTCGATTCGAGTTGTCCGCTCGGGTACACGGTCTAGCAATCCATGAAACCATAAGATTTTGAACATAGGTCTAGGACGATTATTTGCATCATACTTGACTTAGGGGACTCAACACAGGGGTTGGGTCCGTCTAGGACAGGTGACCCGGTATTGAAAAGACCGAGCATGCTATGTGTTGCATTTTATTGTCCTTGATCGTTATGCGGACCGGCGAAAATCCCGAGATTGGAAAAATTGTTGAAAAAGAAAAAAAGAGAGAGGAAAATAATGATTTGTAGAAAATAGGTACATGGAAAATTTGAAAATTTGAAAAAAAAATAGGTAGAACATTTTTTGAAATAATTGGTCAAATAATCTGACCGAACTACGCAAGTTTGATTCTCGCCATTAGGTGGGATACGTAGGCAACCCTTAAACGGGTCCAACCACACTTTTAGAAAAAGACCAAAAAGATTTTCTTTTCAAATAATCGAGGTGATTGCTATTTTTGGAAATGGCCGAATGTTCCGAAAGGACGACGGAAGGTTGTTTTTGCAAAATGGCCACTTCGAAAGTCATTTTTCTTTCATTCAAAAAATTGAAAACTTGCATTCAAAAAGATTTTTCCTTTTCTAAAATAAAATCACCTTAATAAATGTGCAGGACGAGCACGATGATGAATGAACAATTTTCCCTAAATAAAATCCCTTTGGAGCTGAGGTTATGGTGGCGGGACATGGGATCCGATGGTCAAGATTGGGTCAAAAAGTACTTGAAAGGCCTTACTGGGTTACTCGAAATAGTTCCTCGAGGTGATGTAATTCGAGCGTTGGTCTCGTTTTGGGATTCGGCACACAACGTATTTCATTTCCCAGATTTTGAGCTTACCCCTACTTTAGAGGAGATTGCCTACTACATTGGGAAGACCGAAGTTCCGCTGAAAGGAAAATATCCGGTATCTCCGAGGATGGTGACAGTACATCGCTTCCTCGATTCTTTGAAAATTGCCCGGAATGTTCATAATGAAGATCTGGCCAACGAATTTTGTTCTTTAAGCTTCATCTACAACAGGTTTGGACATGTTGGGGGTTTCAATGATCCTACCAACAAGCTATGTTGCAAGTCTAACCGGGCGAAATGGGAAGAACACCGGAGGTTCGCATTTTTGGTGGCATTTCTCGGAGTTGTGGTATTCCCGAGGAAAGACGGACATATCAATATCAAAGTCGCCGGGGTAGCCACCACACTGATAGTGCAAGAAAACAGTACCCTGGCCCCGATGATTGTCGCAGATATCTATCGTACTCTGACTGCGTGCAAAGCAGGGGCTAGCTTCTTCGAAGGGTGTAACTTGATCTTGCAAATTTGGCTAATCGAGCATCTGTGTCACCACCCTTCATTCTCGAGCTATGGTTCGGCCGATCGGACATGTTTGGAAGAGTTCAATGCGAGAACAAAAGAAGTAAGGTTGCCGGAGGGAGTCCAAGGTTGGATTGGGTATCTTCGATCACTAACTGACGGTCAAATTGATTGGACGTATGACTGGTTACCTCTTGACGAGGTGATATACATGCCAACAGAGGGATCGCCATTTTTGATCATGGGTTTGAAGAGTATACAACCCTATGCCCCATACAGAGCCCTGCGACAGTTGGGTCGGTGTCAGATTATTCCGAGAGATGGGGATCTCAGTGTGCAGGCCGTGGAGATTGGTCCAGACGGGCAATTCCCGGAAGCAAAAATCCGGCAAATATGGAATGAATGCCAAAATCTGAAGGTTGATACTTGTGTGCCGAATAGAGCAAGAGGGGAGATATCACCTGGATACTCCACCTGGTACCGGCGAGGGGTTGAACACGAGCGTCTTTCAAAGAGACCTCACTTGCAAGACCTGATAGAGCAATCCGAGGAAAATTTGAAATGGGCGGCCAAGGAAAAGGAATATAAGGCCAAAATCAGTCTGTTGGAAGATAAGCTGAGAAATCTTCATTTCGAGAGCGGTTTACAAGCGGCATCCGATGAAGTGGAGAAGAAGCAGTTAAAGAAAGAGAATGAGATGTTGAAAGCTCAAATGGCTCAAATGAAAGTTGCATCCGAGACCCCAATTCGCTCGGCCCGAGACGAAAAGTTAATTGAGATTCTCCGGCGAAAGGTAAATGACTATAGCTTCGATTTGGATAAAGCGGAGAAAGAGTTAGTCATGGTTCGGAAGCAAGTGGATAAAGATGTTGAGAAGAGAGCCAAGTTGGTTCAACAACTGCAAGACAAGCATGATGCTGAAATAGTCCAGCTTAGAAAGAAATTAATCTCAGCCACGGCCAAGAGCAACAAGATTATCAAAGATCTTGAGGAAGAAAGAGAATATTGCTACACGACCATGGCTAGATTAAAATTGGAGCTACAACAGGTGCAAAAGGACAACCAACAGGTCTTGGACGCTCGCAATCAACAAATAAGCAGGTTATTGCAAGAAAAAGGGGTCATCAGAGAAAAGATTGTTCGCATCGCCCAGTACATCACTCGGAAGACTCAGCTTTGTGAAGATATGACTCGGAGGACTTTTGTTTCTGCAGTGAAGTATTTTGTACAACAAGTCATGGCCGACCTTGATAAGCTTCAAAGGGGTTTAGCATATAGGCCCGCGGCAAGGCCGAACGATGCCTCGCGGGCACTAGGTGCATTAATGTACTCTTAGGTCATGCATCATCTTTTATTTTCCTTTGCTTAAACATCACTTTGTAATCAAGATTTCGAATTATCAATGAGAAAACAAAGTGTTGTTACCAATTCTTTTACTTTATGGCATTTCTTTTGTATCCGCTAGGCAAATAAATAGGAGCGTAATTATGAAAACGACAAGAAAAAGAAAGAAAAAAAAAAAAAAGAAAAGAAAAAGCAAGAAAAAGAAAAAGCAAAAAAAGAGAAAGCAAGAAAAGAGAAAAAGCAAAAGAGAAAAAGAAAAGAAGAAAAGAGAGAAAGAAAAAGCAAAAGAGCGGAAAGAGAAAAGATGATTGAAGTGAGCAGCAGCCGGGATGATGCATAACGACTCGAGCAAATGTGTTTGTTTTTAAAGTCGTTTCATCTTATTCATGCACTAACAACTGACGAGTGTTGATGTTTGTGAGTCCAGATTTTCTAGGCAACTGGCATACTGGCTACCCACCCGTACAACACCAGGTCCAAAAAGATGACAAAGGCCGTGTCCCAGGAGATCGAGGCAACCATTGTAGACCCTGCTCACGAAGAAGAGATCGTGGACGTGGCAGGGATGAAAGAAGAAATGTACAAGTTAAGGCAGCAGATGGCTGAAATGTACCAAGCTTGGTCAAGAGGTCAACCATTACCCGCCTACCCTGCTAACCCTGCAGCCAATCCTAACCCGGAGCCACCAACGATGAACTCATCCTCTACCTACCCCGACTACCCTCATTACTACGCTTCCACCTCCCAAATGCCACCACCTCCAACCAAGCAAGCACCACCTCCTGTACCGCAAGTTGCTCCTGTATACGTGGCACCTCCGCCCGTTGTTATCCACAAGTCTTCTAGTGAACCGATGTTCCATATCCAGGATTCTCATTATTACCCTCCGGAGCCGACTTTTAGACAACACGAGTCTCACGCTCCTATGATAGAAGCAAGTGCCGGGCAGGAAGAGATGGCTCGGAAAGTCAAAAGTCTTGAGAATGCTTTCCGCAACATGCAAGGGCTAGGAGGGCAAGTAAGTGTAGCCTACAAAGACCTGTGTTTGTTCCCCGAGGTGCAACTTCCTGCAGGTTTCAAGTTGCCAAAGTTCGACATGTACGACGGACATGGGGATCCGGTAGCTCATTTGAGAGGATATTGTAGCAAGATGAGAGGCGCGGGAGGAAGAGATGAATTGTTAATGGCGTACTTCAGCCAAAGTCTAAGCGGATCAGCCCTGGAATGGTATACCCGACAAGACCACACAAGATGGTTCGTTTGGGATGACTTAGCGCAAGCTTTCGCTAATCACTTTCAGTACAATTTGGAGATCATACCCGACAGGTTATCCCTTACCAAGCTGGAGAAAAAGCCAGGAGAGAGCTTTAGAGAATACGGTTTTAGATGGAGGGAACAGGCCGCTAGAGTGGATCCGCCAATGAAACAAGGAGAGATGGTGGACTGTTTTTTGCAAGCTTTGGAGCCAACGTACTACGGCCATCTAGTGTCTGCAATCGGGAAAAGTTTCAACGAAGTTGTGAAAATGGGAAGTTTTGTAGAAGAGGGTTTGAAGACAAACAAGATTATGAGTTTTTCGGCTATCAAAGCCACCAACCAAGCCATACAGAGTGGAAGTGGAGGAGTGATGGGAAAGAAGAAGAAAGAAGAAGTATCAACCATTGAAAGCAGGTCCTGGAGTCGCAACCCCCATTATAACCCACCCAGACCTTACCGCCAACACCCACCAAGCCCGACAAATCCATATAATCCACCATCATCCTACCCACCAAATCCCTACAACACACCAAGCCCATATAACCCACCACCACCACCATACCCACCAACTGGCCCACATTACCATCACCCTCAAACCCAAGCTTACCCACCACCATCACCCCGCGTGTGGAGAGATCAAGCTCCACACAATGTGTACCATGCCCAAAACACATACTCAACCCCTAAACCTTACCGCAACCAGAATAGACCCAGGCCAGATGCTGATTGGAGAAACAAAGCGGGAAGAACATTCACTCCTCTCGGAGAATCATATGCCAGTCTTTTCCACAGGTTGAAAGAATTGGGGATGTTGAGCCCAATCGCACCAAAAAATCCAAATCCTCCCCCAAAGAACCTTAATACTTCTGTCAGATGTGAATATTGTTCAGGAACGGTGGGTCATGATACTGAGAAATGCTGGCAACTAAAGAATGCCATTCAAGATCTTATCGATGAGAGGAGGATTGAAGTGCAGGCCCCAGAAACCCCAAACATTACCCAGAATCCATTGCCGAATCACCACGAAACGAATATGATAGAACTGGTGCAGGGTGATGGCAATCAAAAACCATCTCAGGCCGTCATGATGATAAAGTCGAGTGACAAGTTAGAGAAAGAGATTGTGAAAGAGGAAGCAATTGTTGAGAAACCAAAGCCAGTAGTGATGGGAAGTCTAAAAGTGGTAGTGCCGGGTGCAAAGACAACTGTGACTGTGAAGGGTGCAAGTGCAGAGCCAGTGATCATAAAACCAGTAGTGCAAATGCCTGTGGTGAATACAAAGACTGTGCCTTGGAACTATAACAAGGTAACAGTAGTTTACAAGGAAAAAGAGATTTCTGGTGAAATTAATGAAACGCATGGACTCACACGATCTGGAAGGTGTTTTGCTCCAGAGGAACTGAGAAAGATGAAAGCGGTGAAAGAAAGTCAATTGAAAAAGCCAGTGTCGGAGGAGGAAGCAGAGGAATTTCTTAAGAAAATGAAGTCGCAAGAGTACTCGGTGGTGGAACAGTTAAGAAAGACCCCGGCCCAAATTTCTTTGTTATCTTTGTTGATACATTCAGAAGAGCACCGGAAGGCTCTTATGAAAATTCTAAATGAAGCTCACGTTCCGGAGAAGATTTCAGTGTGTCACTTGGAGAAGATCACCAGTAAAATTTTCGAGTCTAACAGGATCACCTTTTCTGATAGGGAGCTGCCGGTGGAAGGAACTGAACACAATAAAGCATTGTACCTCACAGTAAAGAGTGAAGAATCAATCGTGACCATGGTACTGATTGACAATGGATCGAGTGCCAACATTTGCCCGCTGTCAACTTTAGGGAAGCTTGAACATTAGCCCGGACAGAATCCGGAGAAACAGTATCAATGTGAGAGGGTTTGACGGCGGAGGTAAGAACACGCTTGGAGATATTATTTTGGAAGTGACCATAGGTCCCGTTGATTTTACGATGGAGTTCCAGGTGCTTGATATTGCCGCATCATACAACTTGCTGTTAGGTCGACCCTGGATACACGCAGCTAAGGCGGTACCATCTTCTCTACACCAGATGGTCAAGTTTGAATGGGAACAGCAAGAGATTGTTGTGCACGGAGAGGAAAATGCTTGTAATGTGGTAGCTCCTTTTGATGATACTAATGGTGATAGAGGTCCTTGGGTCTACCAAGTGACGGATGCTGTTGAGGTGAATAGAGTTGCTGAAGGAGAAAAGTTATCAACCCCGATGTTGGCACCAACTGCTATAATGGTGGCCAAAGAAATGCTGAAAAACGGATTTGCACCGGGGAAGGGGTTAGGTAGAACACTGCAGGGAGTCACTCAACCAGTTCAGCTTCCGGAGAATAAGGGTACATTCGGCTTAGGGTTTAAACCCACCTTTGCCGATATCCAAAGAGCCTCTAAAGCCAAGAAAAACTGGACCTTGCCCAAACCCTTGCCCAAATTATCCGACATCTTTATCAGGCCTGGTACAAAACATCAACCATCTGCTGCAGCGAAGTGCATTGAGACCCAATTTGATGAAGAAATGCTTGGTTTCAAGAAATTGTTTTGGGAGGTGAATACGATTGAAGCAGAGGAAGGAACGAGCAACATGGACGTGCAATTTGTGGGGCCCAGAGTCACAGTGAACAATTAGGAGGCTACTCCTTTCCTTATCAGAAAGGAGTCTTGGTAGTTAGCTCAAAATTTCATCATTTGCTTCCCCGAAAGTTGTTATTTTCCCCATTCCCCTCATGAAAAAAAAAAAAAATCACCATGTATCCCGAACATTGTTCGTTTCTTTTATTAATGAAATGCAGTTTTTCCCTTTTCTTCACTTTTGCCTTATTTTTCTTTATTTTTCCTTTTGTACAGTTTTGCATGTGTTGATTCCAATGCCATGTCATGCGTGAAGGATTCTAGACCCAGTTCTGACAATCATGTTATTATACAAGAAATCGAGGAAGAGAGTGAAATAGAATGTGAGGATGAGGAAGCCCTGGAGGAAATAAGTAAGGACATGAAACAATACGAAGAAAAACCCAAACCCAATCTGAGTGATACGGAATCTGTAAATTTGGGGAGCGAAGATGATGTCCGAGAAACAAAGATTAGTGTGCATTTGGAGGCACCCCTCGGGGATGAATTGATAAGGTTGTTACATGAATTTAAGGACATCTTTGCCTGGTCCTATGATGACATGCCCGGGCTCAGTACTGATTTGGTGGTACACAAGTTGCCTATATACTCTGAATGCCGGCCGGTGAAACAAAAGCCGAGGAAATTCAAAACGGACATTAGCGTGAAGATAAAAGAAGAGGTGAATAAGCAGTTCGAGGCAAAGGTCATAAGAGTTACCAAATACCCCACCTGGTTGGCAAATGTTGTGCCGGTCCCAAAGAAAGATGGCAAAACCAGAGTGTGTGTAGACTATAGAGACCTCAACAAAGCCAGTCCGAAGGATGACTTCCCATTGCCAAACATCCACATATTGATCGACAATTGCGCCAAGCATGAAATCGGTTCGTTTGTGGATTGTTATGCAGGCTATCACCAGATCCTGATGGACGAAGAAGATGCTGAGAAAACTGCCTTCATTACACCTTGGGGAACGTACTGTTACAGAGTAATGCCGTTTGGATTGAAGAATGCCGGGGCAACTTACATGAGGGCAATGACCACAATGTTTCATGATATGATGCATCGAGAAATTGAAGTATATGTGGACGATGTCATCATAAAGTCCAGAAAACAACCTGATCACGTGAGAGATCTGAGGAAGTTTTTCCAAAGACTACGAAGGTATAATTTAAAGCTCAATCCGGCGAAATGCGCCTTTGGAGTACCATCAGGGAAACTACTGGGGTTTATTGTGAGCCGGCGAGGTATTGAACTGGATCCATCAAAGATCAAGGCTATTCAGAGTCTGCCTCCGCCAAAGAACAAGAAGGAGGTCATGAGCTTATTAGGAAGGTTGAATTACATTAGTCGGTTTATTGCTCAGTTGACATCAACATGCGAGCCGATCTTCAAGTTGTTAAAGAAAGATGCAGCAGTGAAGTGGACTGACGAGTGTCAGGAAGCCTTTGACAGGATCAAAGAATATTTGGCTAATGGAACCGTCGGTTACCTTTTGAATCAAAGTAGCGACAAGCCGAGTATTACGACTACAGGGGGAGAAGCAAAGCTTTGTAGACAGCTTCGCTTCCTCCTCGCTTCTTTCCCGCGGCCCCTCAAGATAGAGGCTTCAATCATCGTTAGAATCCCGGGGCGGGCCAAATTACATAAAGAAAGGAAACTTATTTCAAAGTGGTTCAGGTAGCTCAGCTGGATCCTCCGGTGCTAGTTCCTCCAGAACCAGGGCGTCCTCTGATTTTGTATTTGACGGTGCTAGATAACTCTTTCGGTTGTGTACTGGGTCAACATGATGAGACAGGCAAGAAAGAACAAGCCATTTACTACCTCAGCAAAAAGTTTACATCTTACGAGGTTAAGTATACTCAACTGGAAAGAACTTGTTGTGCATTGATTTGGGTGGCTCAGAAGCTAAAGCATTATTTGTCAGCATACACTACGTACTTGATATCACGACTGGATCCTCTCAAGTACATATTTCAGAAGCCCATGCCTACGGGAAGATTGGCCAAATGGCAGATTCTGCTCACAGAATTTGACATTGTTTATGTAACTCGTACGGCAATGAAGGCACAAGCTATTGCAGACCATTTGGCCGAAAATCCGGTAGATGATGAGTATGAACCATTGAAGACGTACTTTCCGGATGAAGAGGCAATGCTTGTTGAGGAGACAGAGCAAGAGGAGAAACCAGGATGGAAAATGTACTTTGATGGAGCTGTTAACAGCAGGGGCGTTGGTATCGGAGCGGTACTTATTTCAGGTACGGGTCAACACTATCCCGTCACAGCTCAGCTCCGATTTTTCTGTACCAACAATATGGCCGAATATGAGGCATGCATCTTGGGATTAAGGATGGCAATTGATATGGGTATTCAAGAGATTTTGGTCATGGGTGACTCGGATCTCTTGGTACACCAAATTCAAGGAGAGTGGGAGACACGAGATTTGAAATTGATACCATATCGGTATTGCTTGCACGAGTTGTCTCAAAGATTCCAGTCTATAGAGTTCAAGCACATCCCAAGAATGCACAATGAGATTGCGGATGCTTTGGCCACACTGTCCTCTATGTTGCATCATCCAGACAAGACATACATAGATCCGCTCCAGATCCAAGTCCGAGATCAGAATGCTTATTGCTTCGCTGTGGAAGAAGAGTCGGATGGAGAGCCGTGGTATCATGATGTTAGAGAATACTTGAAAGCTGGCAAATACCCCGAGCAAGCCACAGGAGACCAGAAGAGAGCCATCAGGCGTCTAGCCAATGGATTTTTCTTTAGTGGAGGAGTGGTATACAAAAGAACACCGGATTTGGGTTTATTGCGGTGTGTAGATGCACAACAAGCAAATGAAATCATGATCGAAGTACATGCTGGAGTATGCGGACCCCACATGAGCGGATATGTTTTAGCAAAGAAGATTTTGAGAGCTGGGTACTACTGGCTCACTATGGAGCGTGATTGTATCAGGTATGTAAAGAAATGCCATCAATGCCAGGTACATGGGGATCTGATCCATTCCCCGCCTTATGAGTTGCACACAATGTCAGCACCTTGGCCCTTTGTTGCTTGGGGCATGGATGTCATCGGCCCAATAGATCCAGCCGCTTCTAATGGGCACAGGTTCATTCTAGTTGCAATTGATTATTTCACCAAGTGGGTCGAAGCTAAGACATTCAAGGCGGTGACGAAGAAAACGGTGGTAGATTTTGTGCACGAGAATATCATATGCCGATTTGGAATCCCCAAAGTGATTATCACGGACAATGGAGCCAATTTAAACAGTCATCTCATGGCGGAGGTCTGTGAAAGGTTTAAGATCACGCACCGTAATTCCACGCCTTACAGGCCAAAGGCGAATGGTGCAGTAGAAGCGGCAAATAAGAACATCAAGAAGATTCTCCGAAAAATGGTGGAGGGATCCAGGCAATGGCATGAAAAGTTACCCTTTGCTCTCATGGGTTACCGCACAACGGTGCGTACTTCTATCGGAACCACACCTTATACTCTGGTGTATGGAACAGAGGTCGTTATACCCGCAGAAATAGAAATACCGTCATTGCGAATTATAGCCGAATCTGAGATAGATGACGACGAATGGGTAAAGGCCCGGTTAGAACAGTTGAATTTAATTGATGAGAAGAGATTGGCCGCAGTCTGCCATGGACAGTTGTATCAGCGGAGAATGGCCAGAGCATATAATAAGAAGGTACGACCTCGAAAGTTTGAAGTCGGACAACTGGTATTGAGGCGTATCTTACCACATTGGGCCGAGGCAAAAGGCAAGTTTGCGCCGAATTGGCAGGGACCGTTCGTGGTATCACGGGTGTTGTCCAATGGAGCATTATATTTAACAGATGTTGAAGGAAAGTGCGTAGAGACTGCTATCAATTCAGATGCAGTCAAAAGATACTATGTATGATTCCTTTTCAATTGTTGTGTTTTGTATTTTGTTGTGATTTTGGAATTGAAATGACGAAGGCATTTTATTCAGCTATCCAAACACTTTATCCATTGTTAACCCCTTTGAGCCTTAATGAATGAATTCTTTCATATCCCTCTCTCGGAATCGCTTTAGCGCAATAAGATCGGAATTGCCAAAATAAAAAAAATGATGATGGAAAAATGAAAGAAAAAAAAAAAAATGAAAAAATGAAAATGAAAAAAAATTGATAAAAAAAAATGATGAAAAAAAAAGAGAAAAAGACAATAAATCGGGAAAAAGTCAAAAAGAAATCCATCTAACTTTTGAAGTTGGATGAACTACGTCTGACTTGATCCCGAAAGGGTACGTAGGCAACCTCTCTGAGGTTCAGTCACAATAAAGGAAAAATCCAAAAATTCCCCACATATTGAAACTGGGGCAGAAGTTATGTTTAATAATTCCGAGAGTTGTAAATATTTTTAACCCTCGTTGAAATTTTGAGCCTTTATATCTTTCTTTCTTAACCCGTCCAAAAGCCACGTTACAGTCCAAAGAAAGACCTTCCGATCAATTTTGAAATGATAACAAATACAACGAAGGAAGAGCGAAACATCGGACAATACCCGTGGTAAGAAAACAAAATACAAAAGGAAAAATGAGAAAAAATAAAAATATGAGAGAGTCTCATCGGTGAAAACCTTAACCGGCACTGTGAGGCGACTGTGAGCTTGAGGGAAATAAAATGAGAGAGTCTCATCAGTGAAAACCTTAATCGGCACTGTGAGATGATGGTGAGGTTGAGAGAATAAATGAGAGAGTCTTATTGGTGAAAACCTTTCGAGGCACCGTAAGGCGATCATCAGAAAAGAGAAAAGGCAACAAAAAAGAGTATCGGTTTGTGGTCAAAGGAAATTCAGAGTCAGAATAATGATTGGAACGAACTGGGTCAGAGTTTAAATACATGGCATGGTCAGCGGAACCAGCCAGCAAATACCCAGATAAGTTCTGTCATCTCTCCAAAATACCCTTACCTTCCTTTCATTTTTCTGCATTTCATTGTTTACCTTTTGAGAGCTAACTACCAGCTCCTGATAACGGAAGTTGAAACAACACTGGATCAGAAAGGAAAGAAGATTCGGGAAAGGAATAAAGAAGCTTGGCAAACAGGGCCAAAGGAAAAGAAAACAAAACAAAAATGGAAAAATGAGAAAATACAAAAAGAGTTTGCATGGGACAAGCAGTTAGAAGTCATGCGACATCAGAAAAGCAAAAACAAAGGAAGCAATAAGAAGCGGGGACGGCAGATGCCAGTTGCCAGCAGTTTATATCTAATAAATTTTGTTTCATGCAAGAACAAATTGTCACTAATCACTTTAAAGTGAATGTGACCAATGTGGAAAATTGAAAATACCAAAAAGAGAAGTCTGCCGAATAAGTGGAGAAATCCACAGGCAAAAGACCAGTTGGTAAAAAGAAAATACCAAAAAGAGGAGGTAACATCTTTTGAAATCCACTCCCCAGTCCTCAGGCTGAGGGAATATTTTCGCATTGCACGTTTAAATTTCTGTTAGGCGCCCACCTTCAAATTCGGGAATATTTTCTGCATTCGCATTGCACGTTTAAATTTCCTGTTAGGCGCCCACCTTCAAATTCGGGAATATTTTCCGCATTCGCATTGCACGTTTAAATTTCTGTTAGGCGCCCACCTTCAAATTCGGGAATATTTTCCGCATTCGCATTGCACGTTTAAATTTCTGTTAGGCGCCCACCTTCAAATTCGGGAATATTTTCCGCATTCGCATTGCACGTTTAAATTTCTGTTAGGCGCCCACCTTCAAATTCGGGAATATTTTCCGCATTCGCATTGCACGTTTAAATTTCTGTTAGGCGCCCACCTTCAAATTCGGGAATATTTTCCGCATTCGCATTGCACGTTTAAATTTCTGTTAGGCGCCCACCTTCAAATTCGGGAATATTTTCCGCATTCGCATTGCACGTTTAAATTTCTGTTAGGCGCCCACCTTCAAATTCGGGAATATTTTCCGCATTCGCATTGCACGTTTAAATTTCTGTTAGGCGCCCACCTTCAAATTCGGGAATATTTTCCGCATTCGCATTGCACGTTTAAATTTCTGTTAGGCGCCCACCTTCAAATTCGGGAATATTTTCCGCATTCGCATTGCACGTTTAAATTTCTGTTAGGCGCCCACCTTCAAATTCGGGAATATTTTCCGCATTCGCATTGCACGTTTAAATTTCTGTTAGGCGCCCACCTTCAAATTCGGGAATATTTTCCGCATTCGCATTGCACGTTTAAATTTCTGTTAGGCGCCCACCTTCAAATTCGGGAATATTTTCCGCATTCGCATTGCACGTTTAAATTTCTGTTAGGCGCCCACCTTCAAATTCGGGAATATTTTCCGCATTCGCATTGCACGTTTAAATTTCTGTTAGGCGCCCACCTTCAAATTCGGGAATATTTTCCGCATTCGCATTGCACGTTTAAATTTCTGTTAGGCGCCCACCTTCAAATTCGGGAATATTTTCCGCATTCGCATTGCACGTTTAAATTTCTGTTAGGCGCCCACCTTCAAATTCGGGAATATTTTCCGCATTCGCATTGCACGTTTAAATTTCTGTTAGGCGCCCACCTTCAAATTCGGGAATATTTTCCGCATTCGCATTGCACGTTTAAATTTCTGTTAGGCGCCCACCTTCAAATTCGGGAATATTTTCCGCATTCGCATTGCACGTTTAAATTTCTGTTAGGCGCCCACCTTCAAATTCGGGAATATTTTCCGCATTCGCATTGCACGTTTAAATTTCTGTTAGGCGCCCACCTTCAAATTCGGGAATATTTTCCGCATTCGCATTGCACGTTTAAATTTCTGTTAGGCGCCCACCTTCAAATTCGGGAATATTTTCCGCATTCGCATTGCACGTTTAAATTTCTGTTAGGCGCCCACCTTCAAATTCGGGAATATTTTCCGCATTCGCATTGCACGTTTAAATTTCTGTTAGGCGCCCACCTTCAAATTCGGGAATATTTTCCGCATTCGCATTGCACGTTTAAATTTCTGTTAGGCGCCCACCTTCAAATTCGGGAATATTTTCCGCATTCGCATTGCACGTTTAAATTTCTGTTAGGCGCCCACCTTCAAATTCGGGAATATTTTCCGCATTCGCATTGCACGTTTAAATTTCTGTTAGGCGCCCACCTTCAAATTCGGGAATATTTTCCGCATTCGCATTGCACGTTTAAATTTCTGTTAGGCGCCCACCTTCAAATTCGGGAATATTTTCCGCATTCGCATTGCACGTTTAAATTTCTGTTAGGCGCCCACCTTCAAATTCGGGAATATTTTCCGCATTCGCATTGCACGTTTAAATTTCTGTTAGGCGCCCACCTTCAAATTCGGGAATATTTTCCGCATTCGCATTGCACGTTTAAATTTCTGTTAGGCGCCCACCTTCAAATTCGGGAATATTTTCCGCATTCGCATTGCACGTTTAAATTTCTGTTAGGCGCCCACCTTCAAATTCGGGAATATTTTCCGCATTCGCATTGCACGTTTAAATTTCTGTTAGGCGCCCACCTTCAAATTCGGGAATATTTTCCGCATTCGCATTGCACGTTTAAATTTCTGTTAGGCGCCCACCTTCAAATTCGGGAATATTTTCCGCATTCGCATTGCACGTTTAAATTTCTGTTAGGCGCCCACCTTCAAATTCGGGAATATTTTCCGCATTCGCATTGCACGTTTAAATTTATGTTAGGCGCCCACCTTCAAATTCGGGAATATTTTCTGCATTCGCATTGCACGTTTCATTTCTGTTAGGCGCCCACCTTCAAATTCGGGAATATTTTTCTGCATTCGCATTGCACGTTTCATTTTTGTTAGGCGCCCACCTTCAAATTCGGGAATATTTTTCTGCATTCGCATTGCACGTTTCATTTCTGTTAGGCGCCCACCTTCAAATACGGGAATATTTTCTGCATTCGCATTGCACGTTTCATTTCCGTTAGGCGCCCACCTTCAAATTCGGGAATATTTTCTGCATTCGCATTGCACGTTTAAATTTATGTTAGGCGCCCACCTTCAAATTCGGGAATATTTTCTGCATTCGCATTGCACGTTTAAATTTCTGTTAGGCGCCCACCTTCAAATTCGGGAATATTTTTCCGCATTCGCATTGCACGTTTAAATTTCTGTTAGGCGCCCACCTTCAAATTCGGGAATATTTTTCCGCATTCGCATTGCACGTTTAAATTTCTGTTAGGCGCCCACCTTCAAATTCGGGAATATTTTCTGCATTCGCATTGCACGTTTCATTTCCGTTAGGCGCCCACCTTCAAATTCGGGAATATTTTTCCGCATTCGCATTGCACGTTTAAATTTCCGTTAGGCGCCCACCTTCAAATTCGGGAATATTTTCTGCATTCGCATTGCACGTTTCATTTCGTTAGGCGCCCACCTTCAAATTCGGGAATATTTTCCGCATTCGCATTGCACGTTTCATTTCCGTTAGGCGCCCACCTTCAAATTCGGGAATATTTTTCCGCATTCGCATTGCACGTTTAAATTTCCTGTTAGGCGCCCACCTTCAAACTCGGGAATATTTTTCTGCATTCGCATTGCACGTTTCATTTCGTTAGGCGCCCACCTTCAAATTCGGGAATATTTTTCTGCATTCGCATTGCACGTTTAAATTTATGTTAGGCGCCCACCTTCAAATTCGGGAATATTTTCTGCATTCGCATTGCACGTTTCATTTCTGTTAGGCGCCCACCTTCAAATTCGGGAATATTTTTCTGCATTCGCATTGCACGTTTAAATTTATGTTAGGCGCCCACCTTCAAATTCGGGAATATTTTCTGCATTCGCATTGCACGTTTAAATTTCTGTTAGGCGCCCACCTTCAAATTCGGGAATATTTTCTGCATTCGCATTGCACGTTTAAATTTCTGTTAGGCGCCCACCTTCAAATTCGGGAATATTTTCTGCATCGCATTGCACGTTTAAATTTCTGTTAGGCGCCCACCTTCAAATTCGGGAATATTTTCTGCATCGCATTGCACGTTTAAATTTCAAAGCCCACACTCGGGCAGAAAAAGAAAAAAAAGAGGTAGTTTGTTGTTTTGTTTTGAGCAGGTTCAGCTCGAGATCAAGAAAAACAAGAAAATCAACAAAAAAGAGAGTCATCAAGAAAAACAAGAGAATCAACAAAAAAGAGAGTCATCAAGAAAAACAAGAAAATCAACAAAAAAGAGAGTCATCAAGAAAAACAAGAAAATCAACAAAAAGGGGAAGATTCTGCATCACCGGAAAGGGAAGAAGAGCAAAAGCTAGATTAGGAACAATTGTAATTCGTAGAATCTTAGTTTAGAATAGCTTCTTCATTTTACATTTTATCCCCCGGTGTAATAAGGAGTAAGTCAGCGAGTCTCAACAGTGTCAATGCAACAGTGAGTCTGGTAGTTTTTAACTGCCAGACCTTCCCGAACTACACTGACCCGATTCCTGTTTAGCCCAGGATATGTAGGCAACCTCTAAAGCAGGGTGCGGTCAAAAGGTTTTCAAAAAATGCTTTCACGGAATATGCCGATGTGCAAAAATCTCTCATTACTGCTCACTTATCTTTGCACTGAAACTCTTCGTGTTCCCGATCAAAGAGGGGCGTATTGTGAGCACATGATTTTTGCACCAGGCAAATAATTCCAAAATTAAAATAAATATATTTTGAGTGCAATTACTTGCTTTGCTTGAAATTAGTTATATTTTTGTGTGTTTGAATAAGTAAAAATTAGAAAAAATCAAAAAAATAGTAGTAATTAGTTTGTTAGTTTAGTTAATTAGAAAAATTAGCAAAATAGCTTAGATAAGAGAAAATAAAAGGAAAAATAGCAGAAAATTACAAAAAATATTAGAAAATTAGAGTAATTAGTAGATTAGGATTTATAATTTTTCATAAAAGAAAAAGAAAAAAAAAGTATAAAAGAAAAGTACAAAAAAAAATTATTAAAGTTGAAAAAAAAATACAAAAGAAATAAGTTGTATAATAAATTGGGCTAGCTGAAAGTCCAAACCAGTGGCCCAACGAATTAAGCCCAGTCACTTGACCCGCCCGGCTCTCAATTGTATTGATCATGGCCGTCCGTCCTGATAGATCCAACGGCCTTAAATAATTGGCCGAGTTATTCAATTAATTAATTGCTGAGATTTAATCTCAGCCGTTCGTGTGATTTTAATCCAAGGGGCTGAGACTTTGGTCTCATATGTAAGCAAAACGCTGTCGTTTAAGTAACGCTCGTTAAGAGCCGTTGATCATCATCAAACGAACGGTCCAGATTATCTCGGACATATGGCCTATATAAGGCTTATGTCCGAGAATGGTTATCATTTTTGCCAATTCAAAACCCTAGCCGCCCCTTTGACCCCTCTCTTCTCTCTCTCATCTTCATCAGAAGCCTTAGGCGGCTATGGCGGCCACCACCTTATACGGTGGTCGCCGGCCTTTCCAATCACTCCCATCTTCTTCTCCTCCATCTTCATGTCCTAACACACCCAAAAACCCCAGAAAAACACACCTTTCTTCAAAACCCCGGTCACCGGAGTTACACCGGTGACCACCCAAACAATGAGAACCCACACGAAACCAATGCCATTATCTTCCTCTCCATGAGATCTATCCGCTCATACCACTGTTCAACCTCGAATCAAACCGGAACGCCTCGAATATCCCGAGAAAGGTCGCCGGAACCCTAACTCCGGCGACCCCAAACTCAACCCCCAGTCAAGATCCACCCTTTTTACACTCCTGAACATCCCCTGTAACCCATAAGCTCAAAAGGCCTCGTCTTTAGGCCTGAATGAAAAAACCAGAGGAAAATTTGAAAGAAAAGATCTGGAATTGAATAAAGAAGAAAAAGAAACAAGAAGAAAGGTCTGGGGAGGGTCTGAGACCAAAGAAAAGAAAAGAAAAAGGGAATAGGAAGCTCGGGGGACCGGCCCCGCAAGCTAAGTCCCTCACCTTTAGTTTTCTTTAGTTTTCTAGGATAGTTCATGATTTCTTACATGTTTTGGTCTTATTTTCTGATTGATTTTTGTGTTTGCGTGTTAATTTTCGTCTGCTCTTGTTGATATTTCTCTTCTTTTTATCTCATGTCCTGAATATCTTTGCCTTTAGCATGTTCATCTCCTTTTCTGATTAATGATTTGTCTGTAATTTGGCTCTGGTCGATTATGTTCCCATGCTTCTCTTTGGGCGAATTTCTGATATTTAGTCATAAGGCTGCTTAATCTGTTAGAAATAAGATTCTGCTTGATGTTAATTTCATGTTATGTTTCTGGTTAAGTCAAAAGAGTTGACTTGGTGCCATTCTAGTCCCTAATCCCTTTGATTGCTTTCTATGCTTTATCTCTATGTATTTTTGTTTCGATTTGCATGCTTATGAGTACCTTTTATTTCTGTTCATCATGTTAATTCTAAGAGCTTTGTTTGCATTACTTCTTTGATAGACATAGATTCCTGTCTTAGCTTCTTCTTTGGTTCATGCTCTCTTTGCTTGATTTCATATGTCTTAAATTGCTCTTTCAAGATCATGTTTAGTACTAGGGTTCTATTTCCAATCCATCCTCATATGTGTGTTCTGTTTTGTTGAGTACACTGGTTCTTGATTGTTGGCTTGCAATATCATGACTATCTGTCTTCTTGCTTCTTTTGGCATAATTAGTTCAATTGTTCTCTTTTAGTATTCTGTGGCTGTTAGTTTTATGTTAATGTCCCAGTGTTCCTTTGTCTACTATAGTATTGAGGTCCCTCACCTTGTAGTTTTCAGTAGTCCTTCTGTCATTCTGATACTTGATTAATGGTCACTTAGCTTTGCATTAGATTACTTTTGTTGGCTTATAGTGTCTCTACTGTTTCTCTTTCTGTATTTTCTTATGTTTGGTCTTGATAAAAGCTTGGCTATCTCTGTTCATCTTTTATATCAAGTCATCTGGGGTTCACTTCTTTGCTCACATTCTGATTCATGCAAGTCTGGTATTCTTGTCATATCATCCCTATTATGTTTTGCTTGATGAATGGGTATGCCAATTTGGGGTCTGATTCTCTTCATGCTACCCTCATATGATAGATTTAGGGTTTTCTTTTCACTGATTCTCCATGTTTTCTTGCTTTACATGCTTCATCTTCTGTTGACTGGTTTCCAGGAATTCACTGTCTCTCCATGATTTTTCTACTCCTTATCTTCATATTATCTGTCTCATAGTCCATTGTCTTTATGTCTAAAATGAATCATGTTTTATTTCTTGTTTTGTGGGATTTAGTTTCCATGTGTCTATGCCCATGAACCATAAATTTTTGAATTCCTCAGTGTCCCATTTGACATGAAATGATTGTGACTATGCCTGATTAATGTTAATTGATATGTAGCTACATGAGTTTAAGTTATGTAAATTGATTAGTTGAAGTTCAACACTATCAAAACCCTTTTCTGAGTTTTAATTAATCAATGAACATGGTTTGGCTTTTGTTGGTTATGTGTGCAATTGTATGTTAAAATGGCTAAGTTTGCAATAGTTACATGTTTAAGTGTGAACACTGCTAAGGCTTGTATGGATTGGTTATAGCTGTTAGTTCTAGGTTCTAAAAGTGGTTAGTTTTGAAATAGGACTAAAACTGAAAATGATCATAATTAGGTTATAAATTCAATAATTGGCCTAAGAATGGTTAACCTTGCAAAAGGTTGACCAATTCTGTGAGCCCTAACACACAGCTCACTGTTTAACAGTGGCTGGTTGTGCAAAGGGCTATGTCTGCAAATGCAGACTAGCCCAGGCTCTATATTGAGCCCTGAACAGCAAAATGGCCAAACCTGTAAAGGTTTTGGGCCTAGCTGTCCAGTAAGTGGCTTTGATAGCCCAAGCTAAGTCTCAACTTGAGACTGGCTAACTTTTAAATAGGTTAATCATAATAGCAAAACAGGCTATGCCTGCAATTAGCTTTAATTAGGAATAAATTGGTCTTAATTGACTGAAATTAGTTTAAAAGTGGTTAGAATTGAAATAGTTCTTAAGAATAAATCTGGCCAGCCCTTAAATATTAATGCCAGGGCTGGCTATTAGTTAAATAGGTTCAAATCAAGCTGAAATCTGCCCTAGGTAAGTTAGTAATTCAGCAGTGCTCTTAGGGGCACAATTGGGAGTTGAAATGGTAAAATAGTACTCCCTCCGTTTCAATTTATGTGAACCTATTTCCTTTTTAGTCCGTGCCAAAAAGAATGACCTCTTTCCTTATTTGGAAACAATTTACCTTTATGCAATGATTTATAGCCACACAAAATAAAGGTGACTCATTTTACACCACAAGATCAAAAGTCTTCTCTCTTTTCTTAAACTCCGTGCCCAGTCAAATGGGTTCACGGGAGTTGAAAAGGTAAAATAGTAACTAGTAAGAACTTAGGAGGGTAATGGGGACATTTATGCTCCTGATTTCTGTAATTTTGCAGAGATTCAGGGGTATAATGGTCTCCTAAATATGGGAAATCTGTAAAAATCTCAAACCCTTAGGGATATACTAGTAAAAGGCCCTAAAAGGAATCTTTTGGAACCTTCCAGCACATGCTGGAAGGGTTTTGATAACTGAAAATAGGGACCAAAGTGTAGAATAGGTAATTTTAGGAGGGGGAAGTGGGATTAATCCCATTACTTCCTCCCCAAGTATTCAGCCCTAAAAGTTAGCTATAAATATCTCCTAAAAGGGGCTGAAAAAGGGGGATTTTTTTTTTCCACAGGAGAACAATCTGAAAAATACACTTAAGTTGGAGTTTATTAAATACAAAGCTGAAGAAATTGAAGTAATAGTTAACAGTTCTGGAAATTCCTAGGGTGAAAGCTTTTGGGTTTAATCTATTCTTGCTGGGTTTCCTAGCTCGTTTTTGCTGGGTTATTTTCCTATTGTTGCTGTGTTGCTGTTGCTGTGTCTTCACTATTGCATTACTTCGAGTCTACTGCTGATTGTTTACTCCTTCTCCCCTAGAACTCATCGATTCCTTTGTTTCATCCAGGTACATTTCTTTAAATGATGCTGTATCGATGCCTTTGATGAAATACATGAAGATTCAAGTTAACTTCATTTTTTTTTAGTTATAGTTTAATACTGTAATTCATTTTGTTGTAGTAGATAGTAGCAAAGACAGAAAACAGAAACAATGTAATAGTTAGTAGAATAGTGGTAGTATAGCGTAGCAATGCATCACACTTAGTTTAAATAGGAAAATTTAAAACATAAGTGCACGAATCATGACCCTAGGATCATTAACAATTCTGGCTTCATAAAAATATCTCGTAAACCATTGACATTAGCTAATGCCTCAACACAGAATAAAAATGCTAGATCGAGCAATATTTTCAAATGCAATAGGTTTGGTGATTTGCATGATGAGCAGAACTGAAATAAAAGCGGTGATTACACAAATTTTCAAGTCATAAGACTAAAGCTCTGTTGATAAGCATTTTAGGATAAGTTCACATGATCAAAGCTTCTCGTTGTTAAAAGAAATAATTAGGTAGCAAAAAGGTTTAAGGGGGATAATAACATATATATAAGCCACTCTTCTTAATAGCTAATCTGTCCTTAGCTCGGATAAGTGACTAATCAACTGTCTGGTCTCATTTAGAAATTAATTAGTTCACTGGTTTTGATAATCAAGGTTGTTAATTTTCATGCATAGATTACTTAGAGTTGATATTGTGTACCATGATCTTTCTTATGATAGTTAATGAATAAAGTTCGTTTTCCTATTGATCACAAATTTGTACTCTGTTTTCCTTTTGATTAAATACTTTTGATTATTTTTGGCCCAATGCAACGGGAGCCCAAACAGCAGTTTATAAGTCTTAATACAACTTGGACCTTTAGGGTCTGGACTGGTCCGGATAAATAGACTAATAGATCCAGGCCCAATAAACAATAAACTACACGGGCCTGGTAATCTTATTGTAAACGCGGCTAAGGAAAAACAAGTATTAGAAAATGTAGTCAAATACACGTATTAGTATCCTTTAATAAAAATTGGGACGAGCCTCGCCCGAATAACACCGGGGCCCCATTTAGTAATTATATAATACAAATAGACCCGGGAAAGCTAATAGCTAATTCCATAGCTTATCCCAAAAGATTTAAAAGCCGATAGACGATACTTTAGGGCACGATTTTAATATACCTTCTTATGAACGAGTGTGCACCTGGTGCGACTCAAATCCAAATCTCGGTAAAGCCGAAATACACCAAAAGTCATAGGCGTACTGGTTGCGGTATGACTCGAGGCGTGTTTTCGCGATACCGCAAATTCTTAAAAAATATATTTAAGCGTAGAGCATATTATGTTGTTAAAATCTATAACTGAGTCAAACAAAAGTCAAGAACGACGGTGGAGCGACCGTGCTAAAACCACGGAATCCGGGAATGCCTAACACCTTCTCCCGGGTTAACAAAGTTCCTTATCCGGACCTCTGCTTCGCAGACATTTCAAAGAGTCAAAATTCCTCGGATTCGGGATTAACCGGTGACTTGGGACACCATTGTCATTCCCAAGTGGCGACTCTGATTAATCTCTAAATATATCCCGAACCGATTGTCCTTAAATTGGAAAAACTCCTTCCCTTACGTTATTTTATCCGTATCGGGTAATTGAGCGTCGGGGTATACCCTGCAAGTGTATTTATACATCTTACGCATGTCGGGGTAGTAAAAAGGGAGGTGTGACAGTCGTCTCATGAGTTACCGTTTCGTTTTTCTCATTTTCAACTTCTTTATGCTTTATCATCCGTATCTTAAATGATCGAGTTGGTTTGGAGTGGTTTTGATAAGAAATGAGACACTTAGTCTCTTTTAAGAATGTTTAAACATGATCCAAAAATTGAGATAATCTTCAGAGAACAAAACAGTGTGACGGACTGTTTAGCTAAATATGGAGCAACCCAAGTGGATGCAAATACTGTAACTTTTTCAAGACCTCCAAGTTTTGTCATGCCTTCTTATCAGCAAGATTAGACAGGGATGTTGCGTAGAAGGTTATGTAAATCAGCGGATATGTTAAGTAGTAGTAATAGTAGCGGTAACACTACTTTAGATCATATGTGTAATATAGTAGTTCCTAATCAGATGCAGTTTATTTTTCCAACATCAACCGTTATGTAAATTTTAATATCTATAATATGTTTATCTTTTTTACCAAAAAAAAAGTTGAAAAAGTCAATCGAGCATTGACTTATAAGTTAGAGAGATCGAATATGAATTTTGATGGTCCGGTTAGCTCCAGGAGATGATTTGGGACTTAGAAATGTGTCTGAAATATTTTTGTGATGACTGGTGTAGAATTAGGTTTGAATTGGTGAAGTTAGTATTTTGGCGAATTTCGGTTGACAGTTGAGATTTTGACTCGGGTTTCAGAATGAGATTCTGAGTGTTGTTGTAGCTTCATTGTGTCATTTGGAATATATGTGCACATTTTTAGGTTATTCGAACATCGTTTGGTTGAATTTTTAATCAAATGCGTGTTTTGGAAGTTTTCGGAAAACTTAGGCTTGAATTCGATGTGAATTGATGGTTTTGATGTTTTTTGAGGTATTTTGTTGATTGGAAAAAAGTTTGAATGATGTTATAAATTATGTTGGCACATTTGGTTAGAGTCCCGAGGGGCTCGGGTGAATTTCAGAATGGTTACAGGCCATTTTTAGGCCAATTTAACTTGCTGGATTTTGACAGCAGGGTTCGAAAATTGTGATGCAAGGAGCATAATGTAGAAGCTTATATCTAGCAATCTATGAGGAATCTAAAATTGTACAAAACTTTAAAGTTATAGCCCTTCCATTCTAGTTTCCGGAATATTAAACCATTCATCATTTGGATATTTGTGCAGAATGTTATGATTGATTGAATAAGGGTCGATAAAACTATTTTGAAATTTCCCAGAAATTTTTGATGCGAGGAGGCTATTTGGAAGCTTATATCTCATATTATATACGAAATTCTAAAATACACAAAACATGAAAGTTATAGAACATGGATTCTAGTTTCCAGACAGTTAAACTATTCATCATTCCGACATATATACAGAAAGTTATGATTGATTGAATATGACTAATAAAGCTATTTTTGGTGAACTTTTAGTGACGACGTTTAGTGATGAAGATGGATTTTTAGTGACGGATGGACAGAAACTTAAGGACCAAAAATGCTCATTTAAATGCTACATATTCATATAAGGAAAAGATTTAATACTTAAAAGCTTAGTTGATTTAGAATTCCTAAAAATTAGAGAAAAATTTAAATTACATTTTTGTCTAGTGCGAAATCTAGAGCAAAAAAGAGGAACGACATTTGCTCTCAACATGAAGTAAAATACTTTGGTTTTTGTTGATCAAAATTCTTAATACTAACTAATACCAAATTATACGTATATAATAGTGATTATACTTTTATACAATAAATTCTATTTTCAAATGGTAAAGATTGAATTTTGTATTATATTTTTGTTTAAAACGGATTTATTCGGCAGCATAAATTGAGAATGACTAATTTGGTTGAGAGATAAATATGTAATGTTCTGACAATTAGTTTGGTGATACGCTAGAAAAATTCTCGTTGGAGGACACTTATATAAGATAAAATCTTTATGATATTAAATTCTAAATATCAAATAAGGAAAGATATAATATCCAAAGTATTAATTGATCTCAAACTTTTATATATTAGGAAAATAATTAAATGTCTATTTCGTCTAATGTGAAATTTCTTTTTAAAGAGTAAAAAAAGCGAACGACATTTCGTTAAGGACCTTCGTGCTTTTAATATAGTATAGATAGATAGATATAGTGTGACGACCCAAAGGGACATCACTTGTTTTATTAATCATTCCGAGCTTTTGAGGTCTTGAAAACCTCATTTATAGTTGCCTCGATTTGCGTGCACAGTCCGGTCACAAAGCTGGAAAATATTATGTTGAAATATGTGAATTATGTGAAAAAGTTGAAGAATTTTGATATTAATATCGATATGGTTGACTTTGGTCAACATTTTTGGTAAACGGACCCGGATCCGTGATTTGACTGTCTCAGAAAATCCGTAGAAAAATATGGAACTTGGGCATATGTCCGGAATTGAAATCCGAGGTCTAGAACCCCGGTAAAAGAATTTTTCTGTTAAATTGTTTTCCGAAAATGTTTAAGGAAAATGAAACTGAATTTTGATTAAAAAGTACTGGTATCGGGCTCGTATTTTGGTTCCGACGCCCGGTACAGGTCATATATATTGGTTAAGCGCTTCCTGTAAAGTTTGGTTGAAAACGGACGTTGTTTGACGTGTTTCGGCCTTAAATTGGAAATTTTGGAAATTATGAAATTTTAAAGAATTCTTGAGTTTTAAGGCTCAATTCATTAATTTTGATGTTATTTTAGCGATTTGATCGCGCGAGCAAGTTCGTATGATGTTTTTGAGTTAGTGTGCATATTTGGTTTGGAGCCCCGAGGGCTCGAGAGTGTTTCGGAGGTGGTTCGGGGTGTTTTTGGATTTGAAAACACAGCAGAAATTCTGCTGATTTTTGCACAGAGATTTTTTTCTTTGCGATCGCATAGGTGTAGCTGCGATCGCTAGAGCAAAGTTTAGGAGTCCTGAAAATCCTTCTATGCGATCGCATTATTGTTCTTGCGATCGCATAGCTTGCCATTTTTCCTTTACGCGATCGCATACCATGTAATGCGATCGCATTGTGTAAAAAGCCAGCCCCTTATTTCTCCTTTATGCGATCGCACAGTGTGTCCTGCGATCGCATAAGGTAGCCTGCCCATTCTATGCGATCGCAACTTCTTCAATGCGATCGCAGAGTACAAATGACCTTACTCTATGCGATCGCATCAGTAGCTCCGCGATCGCATAGAACAAATTTTCGCCCAGTGAATTAATACCCAAAACAGAACACTTACGGGATTTTATCCCATTTTCACAAAAACCTCTCTTCTCCATAGCTTCTTGGGCGATTCTTGAGCAATCCTTCTTCATACTTCTTGGGTAAGTGATTCTTAACTTTTTTTCTTCATTTTCCATTAATATTATTTGAATTCCTAAGCCTAAATAGGTGTAAATGGGTAGAAAAAATTGAGAATTGAGTATAGTAAGGGTTTTCAAAGAATTTGCGATCTAGACCTCGTTTTGGAGTCGAACTTAAGAACAAATTGTATATTTGAACTCATGGAAGATTGGGTGAACTTATTTTGGTTCGAAACTTGAGTTTCGATTATGTGGGTCCGGGGTCGATTTTTACTATTCCGGGCCAGAATATTGTAAAAATCATATTTAGCAATATGAACTAGTTTGTTAAGTAGAATTGATGATATTGAATCAATTGTGTATAGATACGATTGGATTGGAGTCAAATTCGAAAGGAAAAGGCATTGCTACGGATTGAATCGTTCGTAAACTTTCGAGGTAAGTGTTTGTTCTATCCTAGTTTGTAGGAATAGGAATTCAGTTATGAATAAATTGTTGATTAAGAATTATTGGTGTTATGCCGGTAATGAAGATAAATTATTGAAATTATTATCAATTATTGGTTTAAAACCGGTAACTATAAATATTGTTGATATAGAGATTATTGGCTAAATGCCGGTAATATATATATATTTATTTATGAATTGGGATCGTGTGGTACGCCGACCACAAAGTGACTTAAAATCTTGGCATTGGCCATAGTTGCCGGTAGCCTATTGATATATTTGGGATCGTGTGGTACGCCGACCACAAAGTGACTTAAAATCTTGGCATTGGCCATAGTTGCCGGTAGCCTATTGATATATTTGGGATCGTGTGGTACGCCGACCACCAAGTGACTTAAAATCTTGGCATTGGCCATAGTTGCCGGTAGCCTATTGATATATTTGGGATCGTGTGGTACGCCGACCACAAAGTGACTTAAAATCTTGGCATTGGCCATAGTTGCCGGTAGCCTATTGATATATTTGGGAGCGGGTGGTACGCCTACCACAAGAGATAATTATTGATATATTTGGGAGCGGGTGGTACGCCTACCACAAGAGATAATTATTGATATATTTGGGAGCGGGTGGTACGCCTACCACAAGAGATAATTATTGATATATTTGGGAGCGGGTGTTACGCCTACCACAAGATATAATTATTGATATATTTGGGAGCGGGTGATACGCTTACCACAAGATATAATTACTGTGATAGTTGGGAGCGGGTGGTACGCCTACCATGAGACATGAAATGAGAGAGGAATTGAGACATGAAAGTAAGATTTATTCTGTTGATTAGATTATTCTGGATATCGTGAGTTATTGACTGTTATTTCAGAGCAGAGTATTTCCTTATAAATGTATTGTATATATATATATATATATATATATATATATATATATATATATATATATATATATATATATATATATATATCTATATTGCAACTGTACAGGTTTAGGTGGGTGACCGGCCTTAGCCTTGTCACTAGTTCGCTGGGATAGGCCAGGCACTTACCAGCACATGGGGTCGGTTGTGCTGATACTACACTCTGCGCTCTTTTGCGCAGATACAGGTTACGGACAGCAGCAGTGGCGGTAGCGATTTGTGGATTTTTCGACTATTGAGACTACGAGGTAGCCTTGCAGGCGTCCGCAGGACCCGTTGTCTCTTCTATCTATGTTTTTCATTCTGTTATCTCATGTAATCGAGATAAACAACTTGTATTTTCTTTCAGACAATTATGTGTATTATTCTTAGAAGTTCGTGAGTATTGTGACACCAGTCTTGGGTAGTGTATCATGTTTGGGCTTTCTTTATCATATTTGACTAAGTCTTCCGCTAATTTTGATTATTCCGCTGTAATTTATATGTTTTTAATAAGAAATTGGTAATTAATGGAGAAGTAATTAATATTTGGCTTGCCTAGCTTCCATTTAGTAGGCGACATCATGACCCCGATGGTGGGAAATCCGGGTCGTGACAAGTTGGAATCAGAGCACTAGGTTGCACAGGTCTCACAACTCACGAACAACCTTAGTAGAGTCTGAGGGATCGGTACGGAGACGTCTGTATTTATTCCTTAGACGTCTGTATTTGTTCTTCAAATGTTAAGTTGAATTTCTATTCTTGTCTTCCCACGAATGGCGAAGGCATGTACCGCTTCTTCAGCCGATAATGGCACAGGTTGGTGATAGATCAACGATGCCTTCAGAAGCTTTACGGAGTTTCGGATAAGTTTTACCAAACTCTTCGCTATCTCCTTCAGTGGTGCATCTTTTGAGAACCCAAGGTAATTTATTGACCGTTGCTATGAGATATTGCAGAACGCGAGAATAGTTGAAAGCGAGAGGGTTGATTTTACTGTGTTTCGGGTAGTGAGTGAAGTAGTGGAAACATAATGTATTTACTAACCGGCTGTGATTTTAATGAACCTTAACGTCTGGTTGATTTATTTGAAGTTGTGAAGGATAATTATTGTGGACTATCAGATGTTGTGACTTTGACTTATAGCCAAAAAATGGGGAAATCCACTATTAGTGAATGGACCGAATGGCCATGTGTTATGTCAGTTTTGGCTTGGAATGTATACATATGGTATGGAAAGGTCCCCCAAATAAATTATGCATGTTTGAGGCTTAGTACTCTGCAGGGGGTAAGAATCGGCCCAAAGAGTAATAAAGAGTATATGAGCAAATGAGGTAGTTCAACAGTGTCAAGCTAGCATAGCAAAAGAGGTAATTGGTCGTCAATGTTTGTGACAAGCCTATGAAGAGGGCAGACCGGCTATGCGACATTACCTACTCAATCCTATTGGTAGAAATGTTTGGAGGAGTTACCTCCCTGACTCTTTGAAAGGTGTGGTATGTATGATCTGAACGATCATGCCAGGTTATTATGACAGTGTCCGAATATGTCGTCATGTCCAATAAGTTAGCTGAGCCTCAAAGGAATTGTTGTGAATGTGGCAGATTGGAGAAATATAATTTACGAAGGCACTCAAGCGACATGCCCATTGCAGTCAACACTTAACTCACATGACCAGCCAGGGTTAGAGGTCAGGATGTTTGAGGCGGAGGTGAGACTCCTAGAGGTGGAGATCTAATTGTTGACATAATTTCTATGGTGTGACTGAAGTCACTACACCAGATGATGTTATCACATGTACAATTCTGATTGTTATAAAAGGAACATTTTTCCTCAATTTGATTTGATCTTTGAAGAATTGAGGCAAGTCCTCTTAATATGCTCCGCTCATGAGTGAGCTTCGTAATCATCAAATCTACTTATGTGAATACTCACGTTGTGCTAATAAATGGAGATAATTATCTCTATTATTATGTATCGGTCACTAGGAATATTGATGAGGTCAAAAGTGACTTTATATTAATTAATACAATGGGAATGAATTCCTGAAATAACTATTTTCAATGGTTAAATTGTATACCATGTCGGTATGAGGTTTCGTTTATGTCGTGATACTCTTTGACGGACAATAGTTGAAAAGAAGAAAGAAAGGAAATGAAAAACATCAGTGGCACAATGTGCAAATACTTGTGATTTAGAGTGGAGGATGAGATCCTCAAAAAAATTTTGTATAACGTGAAGATATTTGTTTTAAAAAAAACCGAGCTGCAAGCTGCGGTGAATATTATATGAGGACAAGGTCCTGGTGGTGAAAAGTTTGTGTTTAAAATTTTCCCTTTCTGGAAATAAAAATCTAGCATAATATCCTAAATTTGAGCCATGCCTGTTAGGATTATTTGACAATCCTTGCATAGTTTCTATTCATATCTAACCATTTCTATTTTGTAACCATGGAGTTATAGACTTTGAGAGGAGCACCAGCTAAGAATAAATATGACTTATTAATTTGGGAAAGTAATCCTGAGGTTTTCATACCTCATTGTGAGTAAAATGGGAGTTTTGGAATAAGATATTTGATAACAGGGTTAATTGACAATGTTGTAATTTAGGAACAACTCTTATGGCCAGAGTCATGAATATGTGCATATGTATGAGGTGTTCGTGCCTTATGTAGACTTATCGTTGTAGTCTTCATTGTTGCCATATTAACATACTCCCGCAGTCAGAAGGAGCATGCGTAACATCTCAGAGTGGCTTTGCAAAAATCTAAAAAATAGGCAACTATATGCAAAATTTTCGAAGTGTAAATTTTGGCTAAGTTCAGTTGTATTCCTGGGTCATATTGTGACGGCATCAGGTATTCAGGTTGATCCAAAGAAGATTGAGGCAGTCAGGAACTGGCTTAGACCGACATCAGCCACAGATATTCGGAGTTTCTTGGGATTAGCGGGTTATTATCGCTGATTTGTAGAGGGATTTTCATCTATTGCAACCCCACTGACCAGATTGACCCAGAAAAGTGTTCAATTTGAATGGTCCGGTGAATGTGAGGCGAGCTTTCAAAAGCTCAAGACAACCTTGACCACAGCACCGGTATTGGTTTTACCCACAGGTACGGGACCTTATACTGTTTATTGTGATGCTTCCCGTATTGGGCTTGGTGCGGTGTTAATGCAGGATGGCAAGGTTATTGCCTATGCTTCGAGGCAGTTGAAGATTCATGAGAAGAACTATCCAGTGCATGATCTAGAATTGGCGGCGATTATTCACGCATTGAAGATCCGGAGGCATTATTTGTATGGTGTAGCATGTGAAGTATACACCGATCATAAGAGTCTTCAGTATTTGTTTAAGCAGAAAGAGTTGAATATGAGACAGAGAAGGTGGCTAGAGTTGCTAAAAAACTATGATGTTACTATTTTATATCACCCGGGTAAGGCCAATGTGGTGGCCGATGCATTGAGTAGAAAGTCTGCCAGCATGGGTAGTCTTGCATATATTCCGGTCAATCAGAGACCATTAGCTATAGATGTCCAGGCCTTAGCTAACCGGTTCGTGAGATTAGACATTTCTGAGCCTAGCAGGGTGTTAGCCTGCACGGTCGCTCGTTCTTCCTTATTTGAGCGTATCCGTGAGAGGCAATTTGATGATCCTCATTTGCGTGAGTTGAGAAATACAGTACAGCGGGGAGGTGCCACACAGGTAAATCTAGATGATGATGGGATATTGAAATTGCAGGGTCGAGTTTGTGTGCTCAATGTCGAAGGGATTCGAGAGTTAATCTTAGCGGAGGCCCACAGTTCGCGGTATTCTATTCACCCAGGCGCCGCGAAGATGTACCAGGACTTACGGCAGCACTATTGGTGGCGCGGAATGAAGAAAGATATCGTTGCGTATGTCGCTCAGTGTCTAAATTGTCAGCAGGTGAAATATGAGCACCAGAGACCTGGTGGTGTATTCCAGAGGATTGAAATTCCCGAGTGGAAATGGGAGCGGATCACTATGGACTTCATTACCTGGACTTCCTTTGACTCGGAGGAAATTTGATGCTATTTGGGTCATTGTTGATAGGCTGACCAAGTCAGCACACTTTGTTCCAGTATCTGTCTCCTACTCGTCGGAGAGGTTAGCGTAGGTTTACATTAGGGAGATTGTTCGTCTCCATGGAGTGCCAGTATCTATTATCTCTGATCGGGGTACGCAGTTTACCTCGCGGTTCTGGAGAGCGGTCCAGCAGGAGTTGGGCACTCAGGTTCAGTTGAGTACAGCATTTCATCCTCAGACGGATGGCCAGTCCGAGAGGACTATTCAGATTCTAGAGGACATGCTTCGAGCCCGTGTTATTGATTTCGGAGGCTCGTGGGACCAGTTTCTGCCATTAGCAGAGTTCGCCTACAATAACAGTTACCAATCTAGCATCCATATGGCTCCATATGAGGCATTATATGGTAGGCGATGTCGATCACCAGTTGGATGGTTTGAACCGGGAGAGGCTCGGTTGTTGGGTACAGATTTAGTTCAGGAGGCCTTGGATAAGGTCAAGACTATTCAGGAGAGATTGCGTTCAGCTCAGTCCAGGCAGAAGACTTATGCGGATCGTAAGGTTCGAGATGTAGATTTCATGGTTGGCGAACGAGTATTGCTCCGAGTGTCGCCTATGAAGGGTGTGATGAGGTTCGGGAAAAAGGGCAAGCTCAGCCCTAGGTATATTGGTCCATTTGAGATTCTAGACAGAGTGGGAGGGGTGGCTTACGGATTAGCTTTGCCGCCTAGCTTATCAGCCGTACATCCAGTTTTTCATGTATCTATGCTTCGGAGATACCACGGCGATCCCACACATGTGTTAGACTTTAGTACTGTCCAATTGGACAATGATCTATCTTACGAGGAGGAGCCGGTGGCCATTCTAGACCGGCAAGTTCGACAGTTGAGGTCGAAGAGTTATCCTTCTGTGCGTGTTCAGTGGAGAGGTCAGCCTCCTGAGGCATCGACCTGGGAGTCCGAGTCCGATATGCGGAGCCGCTACCCACATTTGTTTCCTGACTCAGGTACTTCTTTCTTTTGTCCGTTCGAGGACGAACGGTTGTTTTAGAGGTGGAGATTTGTGACGAAAGGGTCATCACTTGTTTTATTAATCATTCCGAGCTTTTGAGGTCTTGAAAACCTCATTTATAGTTGCCTTGATTTGCGTGCACAGTCCGGGCACAAAGCTGGAAAATATTATGTTGAAATATGTGAAATATGTGAAAAAGTTGAAAAATTTTGATATTAATATCGATATGGTTGACTTTGGTCAACATTTTTGGTAAACGGACCCGGATCCGTGATTTGACTGTCTCGGAAAATCCGTAGAAAAATATGGAACTTGGGCATATGTCCGGAATTGAAATCCGAGGTCTAGAACCCCGGTAAAAGAATTTTTCTGTTAAATTATTTTCAGAAAATGTTTAAGGAAAATGAAACTGAATTTTGATTAAAAAGTACTGGTATCGGGCTCGTATTTTGGTTCTGACGCCCGGTAAAGGTCATATATATTGGTTAAGCGCTTCCTGTAAAGTTTGGTTGAAAACGGACGTCGTTTGACGTGTTTCGGTCTTAAATTGGAAATTTTGGAAATTATGAAATTTTAAAGAATTCTTGAGTTTTAAGGCTCAATTCATTGATTTTGATGTTATTTTAGCGATTTGATCGCGCGAGCAAGTTCGTATGATGTTTTTGAGTTAGTGTGCATATTTGGTTTGGAGCCCCGAGGGCTCGAGAGTGTTTCGGAGGTGGTTCGGGGTGTTTTTGGACTTAGGAAACTGGCAGCAGAAATTCTGCAATTTTTGCACAGAGATTTTCTTCTTTGCGATCGCATAGGTGTAGCTGCGATCGCGTAGAGCAAAGTTTAGGAGTCCTGAAAATCCTTCTATGCGATCGCATTATTGTTCCTGCGATTGCATAGCTTGCCATTTTTCCTTTACGCGATCGCATACCATGTAATGCGATCGCATTGTGTAAAAAGCCAGCCCCTTATTTCTCTTCTATGCGATCGCACAGTGTGTCCTGCGATGGCATAAGGTAGTCTGCCCATTCTATGCGATCGCAACTTCTTCAATGCGATCGCAGAGTACAAATGACCTTACTCTATGTGATCGCATCAGTAGCTCCGCGATCGCATAGAACAAATTTTCGCCCAGTGAATTAATACCCAAAACAGAACACTTACGGGATTTTATCCCATTTTCACAAAAACCTCTCTTCTCCATAGCTTCTTGGGCGATTCTTGAGCAATCCTTCTTCATACTTCTTGGGTAAGTGATTCTTAACTCTTTTTCTTCATTTTCCATTAATATTATTTGAATTCCTAAGCCTAAATAGGTGTAAATGGGTAGAAAAAAATTGAGAATTGAGTATAGTAAGGGTTTTCAAAGAATTTGCGATCTAGACCTCGTTTTGGAGTCGAACTTAAGAACAAATTGTATATTTGAACTCATGGAAGATTGGGTGAACTTATTTTGGTTCGAAACTTGAGTTTCGATTATGTGGGCTCGGGGTCGATTTTTACTATTCCGGGCGCAGAATATTGTAAAAATCATATTTAGCAATATGAACTAGTTTGTTAAGTAGAATTGATGATATTGAATCAATTGTGTATAGATACGATTGGATTGGAGTCAAATTCGAAAGGAAAAGGCATTGCTACGGATTGAATCGTTCGTAAACTTTCGAGGTAAGTGTTTGTTCTATCCTAGTTTGTAGGAATAGGAATTAAGTTATGAATAAATTGTTGATTAAGAATTATTGGTGTTATGCCGGTAATGAAGATAAATTATTGAAATTATTATCAATTATTGGTTTAAAACCGGAAACTATAAATATTGTTGATATAGAGATTATTGGCTAAATGCCGGTAATATATCTATATTTATAAATTGGGATCGTGTGGTACGCCGACCACAAAGTGACTTAAAATCTTGGCATTGGCCATAGTTGCCGGTAGCCTATTGATATATTTGGGATCGTGTGGTACGCCGACCACAAAGTGACTTAAAATCTTGGAATTGGCCATAGTTGCCGGTAGCCTATTGATATATTTGGGATCGTGTGGTACGCCGACCACCAAGTGACTTAAAATCTTGGCATTGGCCATAGTTGCCGGTAGCCTATTGATATATTTGGGATCGTGTGGTACGCCGACCACAAAGTGACTTAAAATCTTGGCATTGGCCATAGTTGCCGGTAGCCTATTGATATATTTGGGAGCGGGTGGTACGCCTACCACAAGAGATAATTATTGATATATTTGGGAGCGGGTGGTACGCCTACCACAAGAGATAATTATTGATATATTTGGGAGCGGGTGGTACGCCTACCACAAGATATAATTATTGATATATTTGGGAGCGGGTGGTACGCCTACCACAAGATATAATTACTATGATAATTGGGAGCGGGTGGTACGCCTACCACAAGATATAATTACGTGATAGTTGGGAGCGGGTGGTACGCCTACCACGAGACATGAAATGAGAGAGGAATTGAGACATGAAAGTAAGATTTATTCTGTTGATTAGATTATTCTGGATATCGTGAGTTATTGACTGTTATTTCAGAGCAGAGTATTTCCTGATAAATGTATTGTATATATATATATATATCTATATTGCAACTGTACAGGATTAGGTGGGTGACTGGCCTTAGCCTTGTCACTAGTTCGCTAGGATAGGCCAGGCACTTACCAGCACATGGGGTCGGTTGTGCTGATACTACACTCTGCGCTCTTTTGCGCAGATACAGGTTACGGACAGCAGCAGTGGCGGTAGCGATTTGTGGATTTTTCGACTATTGAGACTACGAGGTAGCCTTGCAGGCGTCCGCAGGACCCGTTGTCTCTTCTATCTATGTTTTTCATTCTGTTATCTCATGTAATCGAGATAAACAGCTTGTATTTTCTTTCAGACAATTATGTGTATTATTCTTAGAAGTTCGTGAGTATTGTGACACCAGTCTTGGGTAGTGTATCATGTTTGGGCTTTCTTTATCATATTTGACTAAGTCTTCCGCTAATTTTGATTATTCCGCTGTAATTTATATGTTTTTAAATAAGAAATTGGTAATTAATGGAGAAGTAATTAATATTTGGCTTGCCTAGCTTCCATTTAGTAGGAGCCATCATGACCCCGATGGTGGGAAATCCGGGTCGTGACATATAGATATAAATATAGATATAGATATAGATATAGATATAGATATAGATATAGATATAGATATAAGATATACACTATAATACAACAGAGAGACAAATATAACATCAAAAGTATTGTGAGAATTATTCCTTGTTTTTCAATGCTTAATTACTTTGCCAAAAATGAATCTAATTAATTAAGATTTTTCACAATATGACAGATTTTCACAATCTTAAATTTCTTCATAAATTTCACAATAAAAAGACATGAAAGGTTCATTGCATCATCATATAACTTCATTTTCTCCTTCACTTTCACATCAAAAGAAAATGGCCAAACTGATTTTTCTCATCTTTTTATGTGTTACTACACTTGCAAATCTTGCCACAAGCCAAACCCCGTTAGTGTCAAACTTTTGTCATAGAGCAGTATTTGAAGAAAACTTTTGCTTAAAACTTTTGGGTTCAGATCCTCGTTCTAAAACAGCAAAAACTGATCATGATCTTGAGGGAATAACAATTGATTTGGGGTCCGAAACCGTAAGAGCAGTATTTAATAAAGCTATATCACTCTCCCAAAGTGAAAAAGATCCAAATGTAAAGGCTGCTATAAGTTCTTGTTTACAAGATTATAATCTCCTCAGTTTGGATATTTCAAGTATAAAAGCAGCTTTTCAATCTGGTGGAACTATAGGTGAACCAGGAGCAGATGCTAGGCTTGCTATTTCTAAGTGTAACCAAGCTTTTGGTGATAAGAAATTACCAAATCCTCTTTCAGGCGATAATGATAATTTGTTGTCAATTATTCAAATAATCCTCTTTAACGGGGTGTAATCTTTTAAAGGATATGATTAAGACGTTTTGTTATTTATTATATTTTATAACTTATTCTTTATGTTATGATACGAATTAATGTTTATTGGCTGATTTTTTAATATTTAAGATTTTGTTGTTTATTGCCTGCACATTCGCAGTTCTATCCTTTCATGCTATTAAATCGAAGCAATATTGTCATTTGATCATTAAATGTGATGCAATTTTAATTAGACAATTGACACTAATTTCGTGTTTGTACTCACTTTTGGTCGTTAATTTTAAAATGTTTCTCGTTGTATTCCCTCAAATAACAGTTCCTATTGGCCCTAGATCCAGTCTTCTTTTGGCTTTATATAACCCAACCCTTTTATAATGCTCAAGCTACTCTAGCATCTGGCTAAGAAGGAAGAGGAGAAGTTTAGGGAGCGATTCGACATAAATTACATATCTCAAATGGAGAGATGTTTCCCAAATGGGGTCTTATCCAACGCGAATCCGGATATACCGGACTCCAAGATCAAAAAGGAATGCTGCATAGAAGACTACTCAAATCAAATCCTATGTTAATTTCTAGTAGTATAAGTATTACTGTTTTTAGTAGTAAGTAATGTAGTAGCTAATGTTGCTAGTTCTAGTTGTAGTAATCTGATGCAATATATGTATCCAACAAACTCTGTTGTACCTGTTTAACTATCTATAATATGCTTATCTTTTCAACAACAAAAAAACTGTATTGGGAAAATATATATACATAAATGAATGGTGATAAAGCATGATACATGAAATTATCAAAAGGTTACGATTGGTCAAAGAATCATAGATTAGGTGCGGGATAAAAGAGGTACAGGATCACAAAGGAGGTACGAGATAAGAGGCTCAGAAGCCCTGTCCCTATTTAAGCGTGATTACGTACGAGATACGGAAAGGATAACGAACCTGGTCAAATAAGAAGATATAGATACAACATTTCAAGAGAAATAAATACCTAAGCCGTTAAGAAATATTTGTATTCAATATAATGGTTATGTAACGCAATATTTAATGTCATTAAATGCTCATAAATAGCCTCATTATGACTTAAGTGTAATGTACATTTATAAATATTCTCCAAAGAGACATATAAAAGGAGAAATATGTAATCAATGGAGACACAAGGCATTATTGGAATGTATTTTTGATTTACAAACTTCCATATCTGAATACGTGAAAATTCTTTTCTTTATTTATTTTTTGATTATCAGTAACATGATTCTTCTATTTTCCTAGATTTGACTAAAAATCTTTTTTTTTGTTGAACAAATTGGTTCAGTTACCGAAAATTTGATAGTCAACGTTATTTCTACTTGATTTTCTTGTTCACATCAGTTATGTCAAACAACAATGATAGCACCCCAGGACTTCCAGAAATTCAAACAAACCAATAAATTCAAGGAGATTCTCCACGAGATTCACCACAAGGTTCTCCATGAGGCTCTCCATGACGATCTCGCGAAGGCACTCCCGATGGATCTCATGCAAATGAACATGATACAACTCAACAATGTCGAAGATATGAATGAGGCATTGAAAAAATTAATTGCTTCTCAAGTTAGAAAGTCTCTTCAAGCCTTTGTTAACCAGTGACCCGTTGCTGCACCCACACCAACTCCAAACAATAATACTTTAGAGAACCCCCATTCTGGACTGGTTAATTCAGGCAGTGGTGGAACTCCTAGTGAAATGCAAGAAGGAGGCCTAGGTAATTAAGTTAATTCTGATCTACAAAATCTCCTACTAACCTAGTAGAAATAACTTAAGAAGCAAAATGAACGCATAGAACAAATACATGGGGTACCTCGCGTGATCAAAGGAGTAGACGTAAACAAATATTCTCAACAACCATGAAAGCCTAGTGTCGCCCCCCTCCCAATTCCGAAGACATTTAAAATGCATGATATTCCAAAGTACGATGGAACATCAGACCCACGAGATCACGTCACTGCATTCACCACATGAGTCAAAGGGATTGACTTGAATAAGTAAGAAATTGAATCGGTCCTAGTAAAAACAATTGGTGAAACACTCACCAACCAAAGGAGCTTAACCTGGTATTCTCTTTTACCTGAAAATTCTATACATCCTCTTGCTGAGCTTGCAGATTTATTTATTAAAGTACATTCGGGAGCTCAAAAAGTTGAAAAGAGGATGGAGGACATCTAAAATATCAAGCAAGGAAATTTCGAGTTCTTGAGAGAATTTGTAGATAGATTTCAACGGGAAAGAATGTTGCTACCACGAGTACCTGACAACAGGGCAGCCGTTGTTTTTGCTAGTCATCTGAATGAGAAAAGTTCAGAAGCCACGTGGAGACACAAAGAAAGATTTCGGGAATTTCCAGCAACAATGTGGAATGACGTCTACAATAGGTATAGCATAAAAATGAGGATCGAGGAAGATATCATCTTGCGACCAAAAATAGATGAGAAAACAAGTTCAAGGCGTGTCAACAATGAAAGGAGATCCGGTAAAAATAGATACGGTATGTATATGGGACCTGCGGGTAAAGACTCAAGGTCAAAATAGGAAAGGTATGATCATAAGCATAGACATAAGGAATCAAGCTCTTCATCAAGGTTTAGCAATGATCGAGCAACACGTGGAAAGCGAGGTGATGATGGGAGTTTGAAGGCAAGGTTTGGTGGCTACAATATTAATGTAACTACTTCTGAGCTCGTGGATATTTTAAGAGGAATGGGAGATAAGGTATGATGGCCGAAGGATATGAGATCAACCCAAGTAGAAGAAACCCTGATCACTGGTGTGAATTCCATAACGATCATGGACATAAAATCGTAGATTGTAGATTTCTACAAAGTGAGGTAGATCATTTGTTAAAGCATTGATATGTCATTGAATTATTCAGTAAGAAAGATAAACAAGCTTATATGAAAAATAGACAGGATCCCCAAAAGCTGCCCTCTCCTAAACGGACAGTCAATGTTATAAGTGGAGGAGAAGATATCAACGGTGTCTCGTACACAACAGCCAATATAATATCCAAAATGACGATCATTCATGGAAAGTGATTATGACATGTGCTGGAGGAGGAAAATATCATGTTCGATAACGCAGATGTAGAAGGCCTCATGACTCCACATAACGATACACTGGTAATATCACTACTCGTACATGATACTAATGTGAAATATGTTGTGATTGATCTTGGTAGTTCAGTAAATATTATTTTAATACTAGTGTTATGTGAAATGCAAGCTGAAGACAAGTTGGTTCCAAAAGCACATACTTTGTCAGGTTTTGATAATTCTAATGTCATAACCAATGGGGAGGCGATCCTTACCACCTTTGCATAAGGTGTTGTCAAAGATACTAAGTTTTCGGTGGTAAATATGAACATGGCTTATAACATAATCTGGAAGGCCATGGATCCATGATATGGATGTTGTACCATCGACATTGCATCAAGCTATTAAATTTCCATCACCATGGGGACTTTTCCAGATTAGAGGTCATCAACCAACATCTTAGAGTATAAATTCCGTTGCAGATTCACTATTCAAAGCGAAGCCAAATAACAATTACAGGATTCAGTTAAGGAGGGAGCAACTTCAACCTTAACTGAAGAAGGAAAAACAGATGTGGACTCAAGACCTAACACTATTCAAGAACCAGAGGAAAACGAGAACATCAAAACCACGATAGAAGAACTTGAAACTGTGGTATTATTTGTACATCAGCCCGAAAGGAAGGTGTATATAGGATCCAATCTCAGACCAAATGTAAAACGTGAGTCAATTGAATTTTTAAAAGCTAACATAGATTGTTTTGCTTGGTCCTATTCTGCCATGATAGGGATACCACCGGAGGTTATGACTGATAAATTAAATGAAGATCCAACATATCCTGCGATCAAGCAAAAGAAGTGGAAACAAGGAGCTTTCAAGAATCAGGTAATTCAAGAAGAAGTTTAGAAGTTGCTCAAAATAGGGTCAATTCGTGAGGTAAAATATTCCAATTGGTTGGCTAATAGTGTTGTGGTTCCCAAGAAAATGGTAAGTGGCGTGTTTGTGTAGATTACACATAACTCAATAAAGCCTGTCCAAAAGATTCTTTTCCTTGCCACACATAGACCAATTAATTGATGCAAGTGCAGGGCATGAATTGTTAATTTTTTTTAGATGTGTACTCAGGTTATAATCAAATCAAAATAGACCCAGGAGATGAGGAAAAAACTTCTTTTATAACAGACATGGGGACTTACTGTTATAAGATAATGCCCTTTGGTCTTAAAAATGCAGGTGCAACGTATCAAATGTTGGTTACTAGAATGTTTCAAGAACATAGGTAAAACCGTGGAGGTATATATAGATGACATGTTAGTTAAACTCTACTTTCAAAGGATGATATTTCTCATTTATCTACAACATTTGAAATTTTGTGCAAAAATTGAAACTGAATCTGGAAAAATGTGCATTTGGTGTAGCATCATGAAATTTTTGGGTTTTCTTATTTCTAACGGTGGTATTGAAGTGAACCCAGCTCAAGTTAAGGCTATTGAAGAAATTCCTGATGTACTTTCAAATAAAAAAGAAGTTCAAAGACTCACAGGAAGGATCGCAACCTTGGAAAGATTCATCTCAAAGTCATTAGAAAAATGTTTCAAGTTTTTTCTCAGCCCTTAAAAGCAAGATCACTTTGAATGGAATGAAGATTTTCAACAAGCACATAGGAACTTGAAAACATATTTGGCAAACTCACCACTGTTAGCAAAACCTAAGGCTGGTGAAAGACTTTTTATCTAGCTTGCATTTTTATAAGTTGTGGTAAGTGCAGTTTTAGTTCGAGAAGAACACGGTAAACAATTTCATATTTATTATGTTAATAAATCTTTGTTAGATGCAGAGTCACATTATCCACAATTAGAGAAATTAGCATTAGCTTTAATCATGACATCTAGAAAATTAAGACCATATTTCCAATGTCACCCAATTATTGTAGTAACTGCAGTCCCTTTACGTAATATACTGCATAAACATGAATTTTCAGGAAGGTTAGCCAAATGGGCTATATAATTAAGTGAGTATGAAATCACGTATTTACCCAGAACAACAATAAAATCCCAACTACTGGCAGATTTCGTGGCTGATTTTAGTAGGGGATGCAATTAGAAGCCGAAAAAGAAGTTCAGGTACTTAATGGAGCAAACCTAAGGGTATGGACTTTATTCACTGATGGGTCGTCTAAAATTAAAGGTGCGGGATTAGGAATTATTGTAGTACCACCAATAGGAGAAACTATTAGGCAAGCTACTAAATGTCACTCCGTAACTAATAATGAAGTAGAGTATGAAGCTATAATTGCAGGTCTAGAATTGGCACGAGAACTTGGGATAAGTCAGGTGGTAATCAAAAGTGATTCTCAACTTGTGGTTAATCAAATGTTGGGGACATACACAGCCAGGGAGGCAAGGATGCAACAATACTTGGAAAAGGTAAGGGAACTGATAAAATAGTTCCAGTCTTGGAAGGTTATCCAAACACCAACGGATGATAATGTCGAAGCAAATGCCTTAGCGAACCTTGCATCCGCAGCTGATATAACAAAAGATGCCAATGCCTCAGTTATATATTTATTTCACTCGGTTCTCAAACTTGATAAGAACAAGGTAAATTTTAATAATCTAACTTGGGATTGAAGAAATGAAATTGTAGCACGGTATGGTAATGTACCTGATGACAAGACAAAAGCACATGCACTTCATAAAAAGGCAGGTCGTTACTATTTAAAATAAGATAACCTTTATCGAAATATGTTTGGTGGCCCCTTAGCAAGATGCCTTGGACATTCTCAATGGAATATGTAATAAGGGAAATACATGAAGGACATTGTGGAAACCACGCAGGAAGAAGGTCACTAGTAAGAACTTTGATCAGGGTAGGGTATTACTATGATGACCCAAAGGGTCATCACCTGTTTTCTCAATCGTTTCGTACTTTTGAGGCCTTGAAAACCTCATTTTCTATTACTTTGATTTTTGTGCGCAGTCCGAGTGCGTAGCCGGAAAGCTTTTATGTTGAAATATATGAAATTTGTGAAAACTTTGAAGAATTTTTATATTAACATGATTAAATTTGACTTTGGACAACATCTTTGGTAAACAGACCCGAACCTGAGATTGGACGGTCCGTAGAAAAATATGGGACTCGGGCATGTGCCTGGAGTAGGAATCCGAGGTCTAGAACCCGAGTAAAAGAATTTTTCTGTTAAATTATTTTTCTGAAATTGTTAAGGAAAATAGAAATGAAAATTTATTAAAAGACTGTGGTATCAGACTCATATTTTGGTTCCAACACCCGGTACAAGTATTATTTATTATTTAAGCATTTTCCGTAAAGTTTGGTCGAAATCGGATGTCGTTTGACGTGTTTCGGACTATGAGTTCAAAGTTTGAAAGGTTATGAAGTCTAGAAGAGGAATCATGTGTTTTGAGGCTTTATCCAATGATTTTGATGTTATTTTGGCAATTTGATCGTGCGAGCAAGTCCGTAGGATATTTTTGAGGTTGTGTACATGTTTCGTTTGGATCTTTGAGGGCTCGGGTGAGTTTTGGATAGGCATCGGATTGCATTTCTCATGTTTTTGAAAATTTGGTATGCTGGCTTCTATGATCTTCGCAAATGCGAAGATGGGGCTCGTGATCGCGAGTTCGCAAATGCGAACATTGAATCGTAGTTGCGAAGCTGGGGATTTTTGCATGGGATCGCAAATGCCATCTTCTTCCTCGCAAATGCAAACTAGGCCTGGTCGCAAATGCGATGCCTTTAATCACAAATGCGAAAGGCCCTAGACTGTTGATGTTCGCAAATGCGAACTTCTGTCACGTATTTCCCAGACCTGTCATGTTCGCAAATGCGAACCTATGTTCGCATTTCCCATATCCAAGGCCCAGAAAATTTTATACTTAGTTGAATGTTTACCACTTTTCACCATTCTTTCAAAAGCCAAACACCATAGGCGATTTTTCAAGAGCAAACTTCATCCCAAATCACTTGTAAGTCGATTTTTATTCAATTCTTTCAACTTTTAACATCATTAAACATGTTTTCCACTTGAAATCAAGGATTTTTATGGGTAAAATTGGGGTTTTTGGGTAGAACCTAGGTTTTCTATAAAATGGGGAGGTAGACCTCGATTTGAGGTTCGATTTCAGAACAAATTATATATTTGAACTCATGGGGGGAATGGGTAACCGGATTTTGGTTCAAACATCGAGTTTTGACCACGTGGCCCGGGGCATTTTGTGAATTTTTTAGTACAACTTGGGAAAAGTATTTTATGTATTTACATTGATTCATATAGAGTTTATTAAAGTAATTGAACAATTTATGATTAGATTCGAGCGAATTGGAGGTGGAACTACAAGGTAAAGCAATAGTTGAGGATTAAATGGGTTCCAAGGCTTTGAGGTAAGTGTTTGGTCTAAACCTAGCTTGAGGGAATAGGAGTTGAGACTTATTGCTATTTCTATGTGATCGAGTACGATGTATAGGCATGGTGACGAGTATCTATACATTGGTGTCTAGCTTGTCCATGAGTCCTTTTAATGTGATTATCATGCCTTGGTTGTGAACTCCATAATTATTGGTGAATTTCTTAATGTTGTGAATAACATGTGAATGGTAAATTGACTAATTGATTCTTGGGATCATTGGCTCGAAATGTTATACGAATATTTAAGGCATAAGAAATGACTTCATCATTTGGAGCGTTGGCTCAAAATAGAAGAGTGAATTATGAGATAAGGAAAAGTAAGAAAACGTTGTTAATTATTCCCTTGTCGGGACGTTTGGTTGAATTTGTTGAATTCTTTCCCTTGCCGGGATGTTTGTCAAATATTTTCTTATTGTTATGTCTCTTAATTGTGACTATTGTTTGGGGAATCAATCTATTAAATGACATTGAGGAGCAAATTGAACGTCGCAACAATAATGTTGAGGATTTTTTGCATGGGATTGCAAATGCGATCTTCTTCCTCGCATGGGATCACAAATAAACTTTAAGCTGGGGAATCATTTTGAGCTCTAGCATGTCGCTCAGCAGTCTGGGGGCCATGAACATCATCATTTCAGGTATTATGACATATGCGCATGGTTGGAATTGAATTTCGGGAACTCAGAGTTAATTTGAAAAGAGAATTATAATTTCGCAAGCTTAAAGTTGAAGGAATAAACTAGATGGAAAACTAAAAGTTATAGCCCTTTGTGTCTAGTTTCTAAAAAAGTAAACCATTCATGATTTGGATTTATGTACAAAGAGATACGGCTGTTACACTACAGGGTATCTGAAAAGATGAAGAAGAAAGTTGTGTCACATATGGGCTAACTTTGGCAGATTATATCTAAAAATCAATAAGGCATTGGGAAATGACCAACACCTAAAAGTTATATTTGAGTCTAGTTTTCAGAACATTTAACCATTTGACATTTGGAGTTGTGTGCAAAGAGTTTTGACTATTCTACTAGAGGTTGTCCGGAAGGTTGGGAAATCATTCTCCGCAATCACGAAGAGTAAATTTTGCGCTGGAAAATTGTTCTCCGCGATCGCGATGAGTAAATACCTTGGGTAGAATGGTATTTTAGCGGGTTTAGCTCATTTTTCTTCATTTTTTCAAAACATGGATGATTTTTGGAGAGCTTCAAGAAGGGATTTCATCATCTATATTAAGGTAAGTTATTACAACTCATTTCCAAGTTAAATAATAGATTATATCATGGAATTAGACATGAAAATTATGGGAAAATTGGGATTTTTGGAAGAAAACCTAGAAACCTGATAAACTAGATTTTACCACGATTTTGAGCATCGAATTAGGAGTAAATTTTATATTTGAGCTAGTGAAGCTATGGGTAGAGTATATCTTTGAGAAATTCCAGAATCCGAGCACGTGGGCCCGAGGGTATTTTGGTCATTTTACTAAGTGGAGTTGGTAATTTGTGTAATTTAAATTTTTAACAAGTATTTCAGTATATTCTCATTAGTTTACCGTTATTTGGCTAGTTTTAGAGCATTTTGCACCGATTCGAATCGTCGGGGAGGCTTGGAGGCCGTTTGTAGAATTTCGCAGCGAAGTGGGTCTCCTTTCTAACCTTGTAAGAGGGAATTATCCCCATAGGTGAAATAATTGATTATGTGCTCCTATATGTAGGGGCTACGTATGTACATGGTGACAAGAGTCTGTGCATAGCTACTATTATGCTATTGTTCGGGTAGATATGACCCAAAAGCATGTTATACTTGGATTATTTGTGAAACCATGGATAGCCTGAATAGCTTAAATCACATTGAATTAATAAGTAAATTTTTAAAAAAGATTAAACTTTATTTCTTAAAGGTTGTTCAAGGATAATTGGTATTATTTGGATAATTACTCCCCGATAAATTTGGCTACTTGAGCATGTATTTTATGTGTACATGCGTCGCATGCATGATTCACGAGTAGGGTATGTATTTATTTATGGAACAGGCCTAATGCCTCGGCAAATTAAATATATGCATCTATTGTTCGGACCATTCGACCCTCGATAGTGCACTATTTTCATTCTTTTTGGATCGCAGGCGTTGCCTCGATGTCATTTGCGCATGTTATTTATTGCTTGAAAATTTTAAATGTTAAGTTGGCCCTTCGTGGCTTGATATAAATTGATAAGATAATAAAGAATAAACCTTGAAAGCCCTTGATTATTTGTCGAAGGTACTTACCTATTTTCTGGCTTCGTGAATTAGAAGTACTATATAAATCCATGATTTTCCTCACATTTCTAGTATAATGTTAATCGACCTCTAGTAAGTGTCGAAGTTGACCATCTCGTCTCTACTTCTTCGAGATTATACGGTATACTCATTGATTACACGTTGACTACGTACTCATACTACACTTCTATGCATTTTTGTTGCACGGGTATAAGTAACTCTAGTGGCCTACTGAACGTAGCAGCGCATATGATTATGAGACTAGGTGAGCTGCATTGTTCGAGGCGACCCACAGCTAGTGTAGTTCCTTTAAGCATTTTATATTTATTCTCTGTCCATTGTATTTCGGACAGACGTTGTATTTAATTTTTCTTATCAGTAGTTGCTCATGCACTTGTGACACCGAGTTCTAGGATGGTTTTTCGAAAGATTTGTATTAATTGTTTATTATTTAATTTGAATTGAAGAAATGACCTTTTTATTTATAAAAAATGGAAGAACAAAATCCTAGATTTTAATGTAACTAAAAAGAGAATTCAACTGATAATTTAGTTGGCTTGCCTGACAGTGGTGTCCGGCACCACCACGACCCTTAGTGGATTTTCGATCGTGACAATATGGTATCAGAGCACTAGGTCCTTAGGGTTTTACGAGTTATGAGCAAGTCTAGTAGAGTCTTGCGGATGGAACGTCTGTACTTATCCTCGGGAGGCTGCAGGGCTGTTAGGAGTACTTCCCTTCTTGATTCCTCATCGTGTGATTTGATTCCTATGAGGCTTATGCCTTTGTTTCCTTCCTACTCAATCTTACGCGACCCAAAGCGCTTGCTATTCATCGAGGCCTGAAGAACTGTTATGATATTATGAATATGGTGCGGGATGTTTCTCCTAGTATAGTCGTCTGAGCTATTATCGTCGCCTTGTGGAAGGATATTTTATTATTTTAGCCCAGTAATAGTACTTTTGAGGGCTCTGAGGCTAGACACAAGTCGACATGATGCTTATGAACGATTTTTCTGCAGTAGTGATATGATGGTAGGATATTGGCCACATGTCAAGGCAATGAATGACTTGAACGGAGGTTTACTCAGTGCATGATATAGGGATTAGGTATTTTATTCCTGTTAAGGGAAGGGCAATCGGACTAAGAACGTTCAGATTTGCAATGATGGGGTAACAAGGCATGGTATTTGCAAGCATGGTAGAGCTTTCTTCTGTGATGGGGTGTCGTTGTCTTAATTGAACGTACTAAGTTTGTTGGTGTTATGATCTGCTACAATTCTCCTTTGGGGCAAGAAATTGTGAAATAATATTGAAGAGGCGAATGTCAAATATCGTAGGGTCAGTGGTTCAGGATTGAACCACTATTTCTAATATTATGGTTCGATAAAGATAACCTTCAGAAAGGTTTAAGTTAGCAGCAATTGTGAGTTCAGGTGCCACGAAGATAGATTTTGTTTAAGACAGCAAGTGAGTAACAAAGAATGAGGAAGGACATGTGGGAAGTGTCAGGCGGTGGCTAAAGTTTCCTGAAGGACGAGTATAAGAGGCCAAAGGCAGAGCAATCGATTAAGGGGATAAGTTCCGCCAAAGTGGGAGAGCGGTGGATTCGAATATGTGCTTTGTAGTGGGATGACCACCTACCTTAAGGAGAGTTTGGAATGATTTGGGGTTTTAATGGCTGGCGATTGAAGCCTACAGAATTAATTAGAAGTATGGGCTATTATACGGCAGGAGATTTGATATAACGGGATGGAGCTTCTTGAACGTACAAGGACACAACATAACTTTGAATTGGAAGAATATTGGTGTATACTTAATTGATGTCCACGAGGGCTAATGGACTTGTGCAACTGGAGATGAGCTCGGACTCGGGATAGGTTATTGATGCCGTTGTTATCGTACCCTGTGCAGCAGCGTTGGAAGATGTTGGGCATTTAATTCTACAGGTGGGTTATTCCCATGACCAGGTTAGCAGTCGCGTGGCTAGCAAGGCTTATGCGAATAATTCAATTGGTTATACAGCGAAGGAGTCGGTCGTGTGAATGTTGCTAGTGAATCAAGGTATAAAAATTGGGTTTCTACAGTAAGATATCGAGAATTTTGGTGATTGACCGTGTAAGGCTATGTCAATAAGAGATAGGGAATTTCGGTGAGGTCCAGATTGTGAACAATGGCTTTATGCTAAGTTGGAGAGTCCAGGACCGCAAATGCGAGAAAGGAGCACATGCACAAGGGTCGCAAATGTGAACAAATAGTCTGCAAATGTGATGAGGAGCCTTCGCAAATGCGATAAAAGGGCTCGCAAATGCGAAAGTCACTACCATCATCAGAGTTTGCAAATGTGAACTAAATCTCGCATTTCCCAAGTTAGGAGGTCGGGGTTCGCAATTGTGAACCCCAGTTCGCAATTCCCTTTCTTGCAACCTGCTTTTTTTTTTAATATTTAGACGAATTCTCACCTCATTTCTTTATTCTTTCAACTCAAACACTCCATAGGCGATTTTCCAAGAAACATTTCTTCCCCAAATTATTTGTAAGTCAATTTTTACTTAATCCCTTCAATAATTTACATTATTTATCATGGTTTCATCTTAAAAACAAGGATTTTCATGGGTGAAAACTGAAATTTTGGGTAGAACTTAGGTTTTCTTCAAATTGGGAAATTGGACCTTAATTTGAGGTCCGATTTCAAAACAAAATATAGATATGAACTCGTGGAGGAATGGATAATCGGATTTTGGTTTGAATGGTTTTGACCACGTGGGCTGGGGGCATTTTGAGAATTTTTGAGTAAAACTTTGGAAAATTTATTTTTTTGCATTCATATTGATTCAATTAGCATTTGTTGATACATTCAAGTAACTTGTGACTAGATTCGAGCGATTGGTGGTGAATTCGAGGGGTAAAGCTATATTAGAGGCTTGAGTGAAGTTTGGAGCATTCGAGGTAAGTGTTTGGTCTAACTTTGGCTTGAGGGAATATGAGTAGTCTTATTTGCTAATTGCTAATTGTCGAGTACGGTGTATAGGCATGGTGTTGAGTATATATACATTGGTGTCGAGCATGACCGTGAGTCCTAAATTGCTAAATTGTCGGATTCTTAATTGTTGTTTATGAGAATTGGGTTGGAAATCTTTGACACTAAGCCGGTAATTGTTGAGACTAAGCATGGGTTTGGTTGTGTTAAGTAGAAATTGACTGAGTTTGGTTATACTTGATGCCGGAATAGTTTATTATATTATCTTGTTCCCTTGCCATGATAGTTCATTATAACATCTTTTTCCCTTGCCGGAATTATATTATGTATTGTGTTGAGAGAAATGGGATCTTGTGGCACGGCGACCATGAGATATTATTGAAATGGGATCGTATGGTACACCGACCACGAGATATTAATGAAATGAGATTGTGTGGCACACAGACCATGAGATATTATTGAAATGGGATCGTGTAGCATGCCGACCATGAGATATTATAAAATGGGATCGTGTGGCACGCCGAACACGTGATATTATGAAATGGGGTCAAGTGGTATGCCTACCACGTGATATTATGAATGGGATTGAGTGGTACGCCTACCACGTGATATTATGAAATGGGATCGAGTGGCACGCCTACCACGTGATATTATGAAATGGGATCGAGTGGTAGGCCTACCACGTGATATTATAAAATGCGATCGAGTGTTACGCCTACCACGTGATATTATGGAAAATGGAATCGAGTTGTACGCCTACAACGAGAGAAAATTGTAACAAGTGAAAGTGGTTTCTTTTCCCTTATTCTGTGTTAGAAGTAACTAGATGTAGTTTGTTTTGTTATTCTAATATTCTGTTTATCTGCTACCCAATAAGCATGTTCCCCCTTACATTATGTTATTATTTTTTTGTACTTGTATATATATCTGCACAGGTTTATCTGGTAGTCTGGTCTAGCCTCGTCACTACTTTGCCGGGGTTAGGCCAGGCACTTACCAGCACAAGAGGTCGGTTGTGCTGATGCTATACTCTGTGCATCTTTTGCACAGATCCAGGTATTGGAGCAACTTTGAGTAGCAGTAGCATTTTGAAAGAGAGCTTTTTGTCCAAGGACATTCGAGGTAGCCTTGATGACGTCCGAGACCCAAAGTCCCTTTTGCTTTATTCAGTTTGTTATCATTTGTACTGGAACAAACAATATTGTGTTTTAGTCAGACTTTGTGTGTAGTATTCTATAGACGTTCGTGAGTTTGTGACTCCAGTTCTTGGGTAAAGGATTCTGTTAAACTTATGCATTTCATTCAGTTAATTATATATGTCGAGACTTCCATTTTATGTCATCAGGTTTGATTTTATTGAATGGTCGATAATTGTTGAAAGAAGTAAATTAATTTAGCTTGCCTAGCTCCTATTAGTTGGCGCCATCACGACCCCGAGGGACGGAAATCTGGATCGTGACAATTAGCCATGTGAATTTTTATCCACATTTCTATTGCTATATTTTGGTGCCTTTTAATTATAGTATTTTATATATATGCACGGCTGAAGAGTTGGATATTAAGAAACGTTGAGGATTTTGGCATTAAGGACACTATGAGCAGATATTTATTGTTAGTAATTGATCATTAGTTATGAAATAATCAATGCTTGGATATTGATTCGTCCCTCTCGAATTAGGTAGTTACCCTTGTTACTTTAGGTCTTGTAAGCGTGGACACCCATATATGGATCTTGGTTTGGACACGTGGGCTGTGTCAGACACATAAATTTATGATGTGAGGTATTGATAAGAAATCTTGAGTATGCATATTTATGTATTTTTGACTCATGCAGTCATTTTATACAAAATATTTATGTTGAAATTCTAATACATACACAGAGCCAGCGCAGCGGAAATTAAACAAGGAACGTACCTTCAGCCATAATTGTTCAAGTGTTGTGGAATCGCCTCGTAAAACTTTGACAGAAAACCTAGAGCCTTCTAGCCTAAGCCTATCGTTGGATGCGAGACTGATGGAGTCACAGGCGTATTTATAGGTAGGCTAGGGACTCTTAGGCAAATACTTTAGCCCTAGGGACTTCTCCATTAATTATAATTACCCTAGGGACTACTAATATATGGTAATTTCTTTCCATCAAAGAAACTACCATATATGCATAACCACAGAATATTATCTGATATATTATTTCCTTTGGGAGAGAAGGTAAATAATTTATTACCATATATATGAGCCACACTAGAAATTCTAGAAAATATGGTAATTTTCTTACATTCTCCCACTTGGCCCACATATTTAAAATCAGATAATCCTTTATGAGTGATAAACATATAATATGGCCACAAACTTTATCACTCAACTAAAAGTTATGCGACAATCACTTTAACTAGAATATATTATTACACGAATCATGGCGGTCATGCTTTTAAACAAACACTTCCTTCCATGTATTACTATGCATAACATATTCTAATAAAGTGTCTAACAACTTTATGAATGAGCTTAATATAAGTCATTCAGAGTCCAACTTTATTGATCCAATGATCACAAATAATACATGAAAAACCAAAAGTGTGCACTCTCATGTATATCAAAATAAACATAATGTCTAGACAAACCGTTAGAGAGCAAAGCAAGACTAAATTGAGCTACTAAGCCCCATATGGGTTACATGATCCTTGAAAATATTAGCCGGCAGACCTTTAGTCATAGGATCAGCAATCATCAAAGTAGTACTAATATGCTCAAAATTCACATCTTGCTTCTTCACATAGTCTCTAACCATCAAGTACTTTATGTCGATGTGCTTGCTTCGGCTGCCACTTTTATTATTCTTAGAAAAGATAAATGCAGCTGAATTGTCACAAAAGATTCTCAATGGCCTTGAAATGGAATCGACTATCCTAAGGCCGGAAATAAAGTTCTTCAACCATAACGCATGTGATGTAGCTTCATAGCATGCTATAAATTCAGCTTCCATTGTGGATGTTGCAACAATGGTCTGCTTGACACTTCTCCAAGATACAGCACCTCCAGCGAGGAGAAAAGTGTATCCTGAAGTAGATTTACCAGTGTCTTTACATCCACCCAAATCAGAGTCTGAATATCCAATCACCTCCAATGAGTCAGAGTATTTGTATGTGAGCTTAAAATCCTTGGTTCCTTGCAAATATCTCAAGACCCTTTTACCAGCTTTCCAATGGTCAAGACCAAGGTTACTTTGATATCTGCCAAGCATTCCTACCGCAAAAGAAACATCAGGTCTAGTGCAGACCTGTGCATACATAAGGCTTCCAACAAGGGAAGCATAAGGAATGTCTTTCATTTGTCTTTTTCCAATGCATTTTGTGGGCATTGATTCAATGAGAATTTGTCACCTTTAATTATGGGTGCTGCTATAGGTGAACAATTCTTCATCCCGAATCTTTCCAGAATTCTTTCAATGTAGGCCTTCTGAGACAGTCCAAGTAATCTTTGGGATCTATCTTTGTGAATCTCTATGCCAATGACATAAGAGGCTTCACCCATATCCTTCATCTCAAAATTCTGGATAAGGAACTGTTTAGTCTCGTGCAACAATCCCAAATCACTACTTGCAAGTAAAATATCATCCACATATAGGACCAGAAAAATATATTTGCTCCCACTTATCTTATGGTATATACATTGATCAATGACGTTCTCCGTAAATCCAAATGAAGAAACAACATTGTGGAATTTAATATACCATTGGCGGGAAGTCTGTTTTAGCCCATAAATGGATTTATTTAACTTGCAAACAAGGTGACTTTTGTCCTTATCACAAAATCCTTCAAGTTGACTCATGTATACCTCCTCTTCAAGATCTCCATTCAGAAAAGCTGTTTTCACATCCATTTGATGTAACTCTAAATCAAAATGAGCTACTAATGCCATGATTATTCTCAATGAATCCTTCTTTGATACCGGAGAGAAGGTTTCATGGTAATCAATGCCTTCCCTTTGAGTAAAACCCTTGGCTACAAGTCTGGCTTTATATCGTTCGATATTACCCGATGAGTCTCTTTTAGTTTTAAAGACCCACTTGGAACCTATGGTAGAGGATCCCTTTGGTAATTCGACGAGATCCCAGACTTTATTCTTAGCCATAGATTCTAACTCTTCCTTCATGGCATCATACCAAAATGTGGAGTTTTCTCCACTCATGGCTTGTGAAAACGAGCATGGATCATCTTTTAGTCCAATATCAAAATCAGACTCTTGGAGATACACAATATAGTCGCTAGAAATTGCTGATTTTCTAATTCTTGAGGATTTTCTCACTCCCACTGGTTCTGACACTTCTTCAGCGGGTTCAGGTAAAGTGGGTTGATCTTGCCGTGGCTCCTCAAGTGGTGGTGGCTCTTGAACTTGTTGTTGTTCAGATAATTCATGAGAATTTCTCCTGAGAAACATTCAAGTTCCCAATATATAAAGGTACCACGGGTGGTTCCCTTATCTCTTACAATTCCACCCTTTGAGTCAAACCACTCCCACTCTCTTCATGATCCTCAAGAAATTTAGCATTTCTAGCTTCAACAATTTTAGGAGAATGAGAAGGACAATAAAACCTAAATCCTTTAGAGTTAACCGCATAGCCTATAAAATAACCGCTTATTGTTCTTTCATCCAACTTTTTTAGTTGTGGGTTATAAACCCTCACTTCAGTTGGACATCCCCAAACGTGTAAATGATTTAAACTAGGTTTCCATCCTTTCCATAACTCAAAAGGTGTCTTGGGGCCTGCCTTGGATGGAACCTTATTTAAAATATACACAGCGGTTTTTAAGGCTTCACTCCACAAGGATAAAGGTAAACTTGATCTGCTAATCATGCTTCTTACCATGTCCATTAATGTCCGGTTCCTTCTTTCCGCCACACCATTTTGTTGTGGTGTTCCTGGCATGGTATAATGAGCAATTATACCTTCACTTTCAAGGAACTCAGCAAATGGACCCTTAACTTGTCCCTTATCTATGTACCTACCATAATATTCTCCACCCCTATCAGATCTTACAATTTTGATCTGAGCACCAGTTTGTTTCTCTACTTCTGTTTTGTAGACTTTAAAAGCATCAAGTGCTTCTGATTTATTAAAGAGAAAATAGAGATACATATATCTTGAATAGTCATCAATAAACGAGATAAAATATCTCTCACCATTCAAGCAAGGGGTAGGAAAAGGTCCACATATGTCTGTATGTATGATCTCAAGGAATTGAGAACTCCTTTTGGCACCTTTAATTGATTTATTGATCTGCTTACCCTTTATGCAGTCCACACAAGTCCCAAAGTCAGAAAAATCAAGAGTTTTTAGAACTCCATCATTAACCAACCTTTTGACTCTATCAATAGAGATGTGTCCCAATCTCTTGTGCCAAAGACTAGATGAGTTCTCATTGGTAATACATCGCTTAGTGCCAATTTCTTTATCATGCAAAGTTAAAACATTGCATTCCAATGTGGGGTCTAGCTCAAGTTTATATAAATTTCCATTCAAATTTCCAAAACCAATAACTTTATTATCTTTCAAAAGTTTCACAGAAGGATAATGAAAATTCAAATCATATCCACTAATCTATAGTCTTGAAAGAGAAATTAAATTTCTAGAATATTTTGGAACATAAAAAGTATTTTCTAAATCTAAGTGAAAACCATCCTTCAAAATGAGCCTATAAGTCCCCACGCTTTCCATACGTGAACGCGTCCTATTGCTAGAATAGACGTATTGTTCACTTCATATCGGCTTCCTCTGAGTTAGAAAGCCCTGCATAATTTTGGCAATGTGAATTGTAGCACCAGAATCAATCCACCATGTATTATCAGAAACTTCAGTAAAATTAGATTCATAACATACAAAGGTAAAATTATCTTTCTTTTCAAGCCATTTCTTGTATTTCAGGCAATCTTTCTTCCAGTGTCCCTTCTTCTTACAGAAACGACAAGCATCTTTGTCAAATGTGCTTTTCCACGCATAGCTGCAGCAACTGGGAATTGAACCTAAGACCCCAAGGCTTTTCAGGGATTTTACTCCCTCACCTCTCACCAATTGAGCCGCACTCTACCCTTCTGCATCAATACACAACCTATCCCTACTCTCGAGGCTTCACAATATACAGTATATGAACCTGACGCTGATGGCAACACTAATACTTCCTTAGGCTGCGTGTCACTGCTGTGTGTTCGGTGGCACGGCCGGCATCGCCGCTGCTGTGTGTTCGGCGGGATGTTACAGTATGAGGAGTAAAATGTATAAATGTTTTATAGGGTTTTCATACTAACCAAATCTAGTTGCTTAAACTCATACTTTTATTTTTTCCAATTTGTAAAAAACAAAAGAAAAGTAATATAAAGACTGGGTATAATTAAAATACTTTTCATACATTTAGTTAATTGTTACATGCATATAGTATGATATAACTTATGACAAAATTAGCTAAATTTTTGAGAATATTTATTAATTATGCGATCACAGACATCATTTAAAGCGTCCCCCTAAATAACTCTAATGGAATTTGTGAATATCAATTACCTAAGTAAATATTAAACACTTTACGTATAAAAATATAAGTTGAAGAGAGTTTTTTTTAGAAGATTTTACAAATACTGAAATTGTACAATTAATAGTGCTAGCTTGTTTTTTTTGGCCTTTTCATGGAGTAAAGTACTTGTGTTGATCGAGAAAATAAAGAAAAATTGCCAAAACAAACGGATAAACATGAAATAAATTGTATTCTATATAAAATATTAAATTAATCTAATCCATGTAAGGTTAGTAAATTTTACTCTCCAATATGTTAGGATAGAAGGAGTAGCTTAACTTAGGACTTGTCCATTTAAAGTTGCTAGCTAATTGTTGGAATACTCAAAGAGTCAAGACTAAATTAAAATAAAAAGATAAAGTTCTCGTGTAATAAATTATAGCGAAGTTTATACAATCTTACAATAATTTAGTTGATTAACTATATGAACTTTTGCAAATCCTCTCCCCATACCCCCCCGTTAAGAAAAAAGAAGCTTGTGTGATATTTAAAGTAGTTACTTAATTTTTTCTTTTATTGAGAATAATTTAATTATTTGCAGAATTCTTTTGTTTAAAATCCAAGAAGTTACAATGGTAAAAACTACAAACGTAGAAAAATGAAAAGAAAAAAGTGGCAAAATTTAATGCGTCGTCCCAATTTGTTCAATCATAAATAAGAATCCTCCCGTAAATTTTGTCTTAATCTATTCTTTTCTTTTTCCTCCTATTTAACACTTTTTCATCCCCCTTCCCCCCCCCCCCCCCCCTTCTTTTTTTGTTGTTGTTGTTTCTTACTTCTGTACCTATTTCTATTTCTTGGAAAAAAATTTAAATATTCATTTCTTTCTTCTTTTATAACTTCCAAATAATATAGATAGATTGGTAACAAATAGACTAAACGCATTAGCGATATGATTTTACAGAATAATTAAAACTGAAAAACTAAGGCTGAGAAATGAAGAAGGAAAAAGAGAAAAAAGAATTAGGTATTTTGGTCATAAAAAGGTGTCCTAAAGCATAAACGTGTTTAACTGAAAAATAGATAGTTAAATATTTTCAATGCCGTTACAAGTATGAAAATATGAAGATTCAAAGAATCTTGCATTTTGTGATTTTTTCAAGAGAAGAAATGAGAAATTACTTATCATAACCAAAGTCAATACTTTAATTCAGTGAAACACAAGCATAGAAATACACTGGAACCTTAGCATCCAATGAAAACCAAACCAGTGAAGCAATAAGATCATGTCTTGACATTTGAACCCAAAATGGCGAAACGCAAGTACGACCATGGAAATATAAAAGGAAAATTATAATAACTATGCAATAAACAAAGATAAGAATTAGCGAAGGGTAAGTGAAAGATAAATTAAATGAAAAAAAAAAAACTCCATCGAACACTAAAATATGTCATGAGTTCTTTATTCCTTCACTTATTAGTAGAATGACGATCTTGTGCAGAGATCGTTGTTATCCAAAGCGGAGTCAGGAACACCAATTCATTACCATACACTAAAATTTGAGATGCATATTATTGAGGAGGAAAGATTGAGCACGTATTGAGAAGCAAAAGGTCTATATAATACGTGAATTAAATGTGATGATGGAAAGGAAATTTGAAGGGGGTATAGGGAAGAGGCTTAATGAAGAAGATGACTGAAGGATAAAAAGTTGACTCAAGTATAAGGGAATGAAACAAAAGTGATCAATCAGTAAAAATTACATAATTAAATTTCTTATAATGATATGTAGTTGAATAAAACATTAAAAGAAAAAACCTGATTATGAATTTTGAAGATGAAACGCCAAAGAAGAAGCATGGGTCCTATTAGGAACGGTTGATAGTGACTTTCAGGATGATTATTATAGTAGTGAACGGGTGCAATTAGATAGAGAATTAATGAGGTGACTTTTGAATTATTTTAAGTAGCATATAAATCAAGAAAAGGGAGGAAAAACAAAAAAAATTGAAGTAAAAGATAAATAAAAATTCTGGCTTTAGAGAGTGCCACATCACATCTCTTAGGTCCTCAATTATATAGATATATTTATATAGATTTGTGTGCGTGTGTGTATTTGAAACTAAGAAAACCAATTATCTTAACCTCCATAGTTGTGAGATTTTAAAACAAATGTGATACTCACCTTTTTACGTGAACAGTTTATGATAGCATGAAATCAACGAAAATATCCAAGAACAACATATATAACAACAATGTATACAAACCAGGGATAAAATAAGCATGCTTGTAAACAAGATAATTGCCATAATTCAATTTCCATGTTCACGTCTAAAAATAATGTGCGCAAAGTATTATTGTTGGATGTGCGAATAAAGTCGCATATTAGTAGTTAAAAAGATTGGGAGTCTACGTATAAGGTGTAGAAATCTATTAATGGTGTGAGGCATTTTGAGGAAAATCGTGCGGGCCTGACCCAAAGCGGACAATATCACACTATGTTAAGAGTATCTTTGGGCTTATCCCAACAAGTAGTATCAGATCCGAGGTTCAGTGGGACGAGTATGGAGATGGTGGAGTGATGGTGTGAGGCGGCATGCACACAAGAAGCTAGTTGCGAACTTCAGTTGCCATAATATTCTAACAATGTGGGTGGCACACAGTAATCTCGAAAACTGACTTATGGATCGTGGTAATGGACCACGTGGAATTTAGTTTGAGGGGAAGATTGTTGGGTGTGCGAACAAAGTCTAATATTAGTAGTTGAAAAGATTGGAGTCTACGTATAAAATGTAGGGATCTCTTAATAGTGTGAGGTCTTTTGGGAAAAACCGTACGAGCTTGGTCCAAAGCAGACAATATCATGTTTATAGTATCTTTGAGTCGTTTTAGCCCAACAAGTATCTATAATATGAATGCTTCTAAATGAGTCTAGGAAGATCATACATTGTCACGATTCAAAATCTCATCAAATGTCGTGATTAGGATTGTCAAATTTGGCCTAAGTCCAATGATCCACCTAAGGTTGAGCTAGTTATAATAAACACTCTTATTGAACTCAACCCATCTTGACCCAACTCATTTCAAACGACCCACCTAATTATTGACTCAACCTATTTTGGTCGCTCTAGGCAAACCAACACTAAACAACAATAGTAGAATTCAATTAATAAATTATTAACAGAGCCAACACTAAACAACAATAGTAGAATTCAATTAATAAATTATTAACAGAGATATGATAAAGATTTGAAAGTGAAACAAAGTCTCAAAATAGCATTATAATAAACATAAAGCTAAGATAGAGTCGAAACACGACTACACAAGTATCTAACCAACGCCCAAAATTCGGTGTCATAATCTCACAAGTATCTTATTAGAGTATATAGTCTCAATTAACATAACATTTGTCTCACAAAAGAAATAAATAGAAAGAGATGGCTAAGTACGAAAGGAGGATTCCACGTGCTATGGATCGGATAACGTAAACAACTCACCATGAAGTTGCCAACAAAATACTCTTATTCCTCTAGATGGATATTACTAATGCTTGTCTCAGATCTTGTAAATAAAAATGTACAAAAATTTAGTATGAGTATAGTCACTATGCTTAGTAACTGTCAAGTCGAGCCTCGTAGAAGTAGTGGTGAGGGGTCGACATCAACACTTACTGTCAGTCTAAGAATCAGGTAAAAGTATAAATAAGATACAAAGTAAAATATGGAATCGCCAATTATATACAAGGGATAAAGACACAATACATATGAGATTTAGACATGGTTTTCAGATAAATAGATCAATCTAGACATCAAATCCTCGCATAAAACACATGATGTGTATCAATAAATTGTAAGAAAATTACCATATTTTCTAGAATTTCTAGTGTGGCCCACATATATGGTAATAAATTATTTACCTTCTCTCCCAAAGGAAATAATATATCAGATAATATTCCGTGGTTATGCATATATGGTAGTTTCTTTGATGGAAAGAAATTACCATATATTAGTAGTCCCTAGGGTAATTATAATTTATGGAGAAGTCCCTAGAGCTAAAGTATTTGTCTAAGAGTCCCTAGAGCTAAAGTATTTGTCTAAGAGTCCCTAGTCTACCTATAAATACGCCTGTGACTCCATCAGTCTGGCATCCAACGATAGGCTTAGGCTAGAAGGCTCTAGGTTTTCTGTCAAAGTTTTACGAGGCGATTCCACAACACTTGAACAATCATGTTTCCTGTTTAATTTCCGCTGCGCTGGCTCTGTGTATGTATTAGAATTTCAACATGTGGTATCAGAGCCACCCTTTTTGCTATGTTGTTCAGTATACGATGAATTACGAAACAAAAAGGTTATTGTACAATTGAAAGTGCTAAGGATCGGATAATTGTTAGTAAATTAATTTACTATTTCGTGATTGGGTTTCATGTGCTTATCAGGTATGTTATTCAAGATGTGTTTGATTTAATTTCTTTAACACGTTTGTTTTATCCGAGTTCTCGCCCAATTACATATTTCCTTGACGTAATAGTACTTGTTAAAATCACTGGATTATTGTTAAAGTTTCTGAACCAAGAACCTCTGAAGTGTATGTCATGAAATTAACAAGTACCAATGCTATAAGGCTTGTGTGAAATCCAATATTTGTTTTAATTGTGATTACATCCTAACTACTAGATTTGTGTTAGTCCATATGCAGTAGATAAAATAGATGCACTTGTAATCTAGTAAACGTTATGATTCTAGTTTACTGATAGAGTTTGCTTTGTTGCATTATTTATTTATTATTCCTTAACTTAAGTGAAACAAACAAACTTTACTTTCAGTAATGAACTTGCATGTTTGGATATAACATCTGATTTGCTTTAAGAAATTCTGTCATTTATTATTTGAGTTTTGAAGAGAAGTTCGTTGATTTAAAATAATAATGTAATATCTGCGCAATAAAGATCCGAAACAATCATGATGCATTGTAGCGTAATTGTTTGTTGTATCTTTTGTGTTAAAGGATTTGCCTTTATACATTCCTGTAATTTGAGTTTAATTATAAGAACTATGTTTCAAATGGGGTTGTATAGGCATCTGCTTATACTTGTGTTCCGAGCTTGTGAATCTAATCAACTTATTTAAGATGATTACGGTAAGATGTCAATTTTGAGTATTCTTTTATGTGATGTACTAAGGAGTAGCCACAACATCTTGAGTACTTGTATAAAAGAAATTAAGTTATTTAATCACATAGAGTTTAGTGATTAAATTACAATGACATCTACTTAGTCCAATTATCTCATTAAAATAGTAACTCGGCCCTACAGGGAGGTAACTATACTAGTGAGATTAATTGGAATGAGATAGTAAACCTTTAAGCTGAAAATTATCTTATGCCCACAGGTACAGATAAATTTCTATATATTTTGGTTTACTAGTCTAATAAAGTTAGTAAATTCTATGCATGGGTTGCAACCTCTACCCACAGGAAGGTCTTGAATTACTATGAATCGGTATTTTACGCGATTCACTTTTGATGGACTGTACTTCATAGCTTATGTATGTTTATCCTTATTTTGCAGTCTTTACCGCTTTTCCTACCGCCATTTTTAATGAGAATGCTCGAATTCCAATGTTTTCTGGTGACAATTATACTGAATGGAAGGAGAAAGTCCTTCTCACTTTAGGGTGCTCGGATCTGGACCTGGCACTCCGTGTGGATGAACCACCTATCCCCACAGAATCAAGTACGGCAGCTGCTAGGGCTAGTTATGAGCGGTGGGAGCGATCTAATCGCTTAAGTTTAATGCTCATAAAAGCTCACATAAGCCAAAGCATTAGGGGTTCTATCCCTAATAGCGATAAGGTCAAAGCTTACATGAAGGCAATTGATGAACAATTCATAAGCTCTGACAAGGCATTGGCCAGCACCCTTATGAAGAGGTTCTCAAGTATGACTTTTGACAGAAGTCGTACAATGCGTGAGCACATTATGGAGATGAGAGACATTGCTGCTAAACTCAAGTCCCTTGAGGTTGATATGTCTGAACCATTTCTTTTGCATTTCATTCTCAACTCACTTCCTGCGGAATATGGTCCGTTTAAGATTTCTTACAACACACATAAGGATAAATGGTCAATCAATGAACTTTTGACCATATGTGTTCAAGAAGAAGAGAGGTTGAAGCATGAGACACCTGAAAGTGTTAATATAATGACTCATGGTAAGAGAAATGCAAAGAAGGGAAGAAGTGTTCCCATGAAGAAGAAAAGCACATTTGACAAAGATGCTTGTCATTTATGTAAGAAGAAGTGACACTGGAAGAAAGATTGCCTGAAGTACAAGAAATGGCTTAAAAAGAAAGGTAATTGTCACGACCCGGATTCTCCCCCAACATCGGGATCGTGATGGCGCCTACTCGTGGTAGCTAGGCAAGCCACTGTATTCATACTATCCTGTTTTTAACACAATTTTGATTGAATAAATGCGGAATACTTTATCGAAATGGAAATAACAATTCACAAGGTAAAACCATACCGAAAATCCTCTACCCAAGATGTGGAGTCACCAACTCACAAACTACTATGGAATACTACACATAAAAGTCCTGAAGAAATATAACACAATTCTGTTTGTCTCGGAACAAAGAGACTCCAACTAATAATATAGATAAAGAGAGAGACGTCGGGCCTGCGGACGCCTGCAAGCTACCTCGGTCTCAAATATGATCAACTCCCACGCAATCTACTTACTGCTGCCGCTGCTGCTGTCCGTAACCTATATCTGCGCAAAAAGAGCGCAGAGTGTAGTATCAGCACAACCGACCCCATGTGCTGGTAAGTGCCTGGCCTATCCCGGCGAAGTAGTGACAAGCCTAGGACCGGACACCCACATAAACCTGTGCAGTTGCAATATATATATATATATATATAACACATTTATAAGGAAATACTCTGCTCTGAAATAATATTCAATAACTCACGATATCTAAAATAATCTAATCAACATAATAAATCTGACTTTCATGTCTCAATTCCTCTCTCATTTCATATCTCGTGGTAGGCGTACCACCCGCTCCCAACTATCACAGTAATTATATCTTGTGGTAGGCGTGCCACCCGCTCCCAAATATATCAATAATCATATCTTGTGGTAGGCGTACCACCCGCTCCCAAATATATCAATAATCATATCTTGTGGTAGGCGTACCACCCGCTCCCAAATATTTCAATAATCATATCTTGTGGTAGGCGTACCACCCGCTCCCAAATATTTCAATAATCATATTACCACAAATAACAAGAATTAACCAAGTAATAACACAATAAGGAATATCTCAAAGAACTCAACAATTAACAACAGTTAATAAGTTCACAAGGAAAACAAGGTATAATGGAAACACAAGTAATATCAAGTCAAGGAATGGCAAATAGTTGCACGTCATCACCCAAATAAAATATAATGGAAAAACAAGTAATATCAAGTCAAGGAATAGCAAATAGTTGCACGGCATCACCCTTCGTGCTTTTACTCTCATCCTCACATCCATAGTACGGCATGATCCTTCGTACATGGTTCAATAATAGGGCACGGCATGATCCTTCGTTCATAATCAATAATAAACATGGCACGGCATGATCCTTCGTGCATAATCAATAATAAACATGGCACGGCATGATCCTTCGTGCATAATCAATAATAAACATGGCACGGCATGATCCTTCGTGCATAATCAATAATAAACATGGCACGGCATCACCCTTCGTGCATTATCTCTCTTCCTCACCCACATAACAATCACAGTTAAGGGCAAAGAAAGAAACAGTAATTCATAAACCGTCCCATCAAAGGCAACCAATAATTTTCTTCACAACAAGTCCTAACAAGGAAGAACAATAATATTTCATCTGTAATATATCTCAAAATAATCATTTTTCAACGACTCACGGTCATACTAGACGCCAGTGTATGGATGCTCGTCACCACGACCCATACACCGCACTCGATCACATAACACATAACACATAATCCTATTCCCTCAAGCTAGGATAGAACAAACACTTACCTCGAGTGCTTATGAACAATTCAATCCGTGGATATGTCTTTTCTTTCAATTTGGCTCCAATTCGACCGTATCTATACACAATTGATTTAATATCATCAATTCTACTCCACAAACTAATTCTTAATACCAAATAACACTTTTACAACATTCTGCCATGAATAGTAAATTTCAAACCCGGGCCCACATGGTCGGAATTCGGGGTTAGGACCAAAATCCGGTTACCCATCCCCCACGAGTTCATGTATATAATTTGTTTCAAAATCGGACCTCAATTCGAGGTCCAATTCCCAAATTTATGAAAAACCCTATTTTCTAACAAAAACAAGAATTTTACCATGAAAACATTTGATTTCTAATGAAAAACATGTTTAATGATGTTAGGAATTGAAAGAATTAAGTAAAAAGTGACTTACAATCGTTTTGGTGAAGAAGAAATCCTTGAAGAGTCGCAATTGGGTGTTTTGGTTTTGTGAAAAATGAAGAAATGACTGAAATTCGTGTTTTTCAGGTCTCTGTGTTCGCATTTGCGAACATGGGTTCGCAATTGCGAACCCCGACCAATTTCCGGAGTTTGAAAAATAAGCTAAGGGTGGGAAGTTCGCATTTGCGACAAAAGGTTCGCATTTGCGAACAAGGCTCTTCGCATTTGCGAAGAAATCTTCGCATTTGCGAAGCTTGGCTGGGCAGGCATCCTTCGCATTTGCGAAGAAAGCTTCGCATTTGCGAAGCCTGGCTGGGCAGGCATCCTTCGCATTTGCGAAGAAAGCTTCGCATTTGCGAAGCATGGCTGGGCAGGCTCCTTCGCATTTGCGATCAGGGGTTCGCATTTGCGAACCCTGCCTTGGTCTGTCCACCTTCGCAATTGCGAGAAATTCTTCGCAATTGCGAAGCCAACAGCTGGGTGAAAAAAACCAGCAGTTAAAAATTCAGATTTTTCATCCAACGGCCTATCAAATCTTTACCCGAGCCCCCCGGGCTCCAAACCAAACATGCACACAACCTCAAAAACACATTATGGACTTGTTCGTGCGATCATATCGCCAATAACACTTCGTTTCGATCAAATCAAGCCCCAAACTCATGGTTTTCATAGTTTTGATTTTCAAAACTTCTTAACTTGGAACTCAAGGTCCAAAACATCTCAAACGACATCCAGATGTCACCAAACTTTACAGAAATCACATATATAATATTTAAGACTTGTACCGGGCGTCGGAACCAAAATACGAGCCCGATACCAATGTCTATCAATTTATTTCCTTTAATAATTGCATCAAAAACAATTTCACATAAAAATTCATAACTTGGGCTCTAGGCCTCGAGAATTCGACTCCGGACACATGTCCAAGTCCCATATTTTCCTACGGACCTCTCGGGACCATCCAATCTCGGGTCCGGATCCGTTTACCAAAAATGTTGACCGAAGTCAACCATATCAATATTAATATCATTTTTATCCAAATTTCTCATAGAATTCATATTTTCTATCACAAAATCTTTCGGGCTACATGCTCGGATTGTGCACGTAAATCGAGGCAACATGGAATGAGGTTTTCAAGGCCTCAGAAGCTCGAAATGATTAATAAAATAAGTGATGACCCTTTGGGTCGTCACAATAGCTTATCTCTAAAACAACCGTTCGTCCTCGAACGGACAAAAGAAAAAAGTACTTGAGTCAGGAAAAAGTGTGGGTAACGGCTCCACATATCAGACTCGGACTCCCAGGTCGATGCCTCAGGAGGCTGACCTCTCCACTGAACACGCACAGACGGATAACTCTTCGACCTCAGCTGTCGAACCTGCCTGTCTAGAATGGCTACCGACTCCTCTTCGTAAGATATATCATTGTCCAATTGGACAGTACTGAAGTCTAACACATGTGTGGGATCGCCGTGGTATCTCCGAAGCATAGATACGTGAAAAACTGGATGCACGATTGATAACTATTATAATAAGCAAACTCTGCCAAAGGCAGGAATTGATCCCATCAGCATCTAAGGTGACCTGATTAGCACCTCCTCGTTGAATCGTGTCTCTAAGGTCACGTAAATAGGAATCATTATATTGTTGATCGCAGATACGCTCTAATAATGAAGAGCGAGCGATCGCACAAGCTAGTGCTCGACTAGGCTCAGAAATATCCAACCTCACAAATCGATTGGCCAAGGACTGAACATCCAAAGCAATTGGCCTCTGATTGGCTGGAATATAAACAAGACTGCCCATACTGGCTGACTTCCTACTCAAAGTGTCAGCCACCACGTTTGCTTTTTCCCTGATGATATAAAAAGGTGACATCAAAATCTTTTCGCAATACCAGCCACCTTCTCTGCCTCAAATTCAACTCTTTTTGTTTAAACAAATACTGAAGGCTCTTATGATCGGTGTATACTTCACATACTATACACCATACAAATAATGCCTCCAGATCTTCAATGCGTGAATAATCGCCGCAAATTCTACATCATGCTCTGGGTAATTCTTTTCATGCATCTTCAACCGCCTCGAAGCATAGGCAATAACCTTGCCATCCTGCATTAACACTGCACCAATGTCGACCTAAGAAGCATTGCAATATATTTTATAAGATCCTAAAGCTGATGCCAGAACTAACACTAGTTGTGGTCGTCTTGAGCTTTTGAAAGCTCGTCTCACACTCATCCACCACCTGAAAGGAGCACCCTTTTGGGTGAATCTGGTCAGTGGGGTTGCAATAGATGAAAACCCCTCCACGAATCGCCGATAATAACCCGCTAATCCCAAGAAACTCCAAATCTCCGTGGCTGATGTCAGTCTAGGTCAGTCCTTGACTGCCTCAATCTTCTTCGGATCAACCTGGATACTTGTCGCCGTCACAATATGACCCAGGAATGCAACTGAACTTAGCCAAAATTCACACTTCGAAATTTTTGCATATAGTTGGCTATCTTTCAGAGTCTGCAAAGTCACTCTGAGATGTTGCGCATGCTCCTCATGACTGCAGGAGTATGTCAATATGGAAACAATGAAGACTACAACGAACAAGTCTAAATAAGGCACGAACACACTCATGCGTATGCACATATGCATGACTCTGAAGTCTGGCCATAAGAGTTATTCTTAAATTACAACATCGTCAATTAACCCTGTTATCAAATACCTTATTCTACAAATCCCACTTTACTCAGAATGAGGTATGGTGACCTCGTGATTATTTTCCCGAATTAATGCGTCATATTTATCCTTACCTGGTGCCCGTCTCAAGGGCTAAGCTCAACGGTTTCAAAATAGAAATGGCTAAATATGAACAGAAACTATACAAGAATTGTCAAATAGTCCTAACGGGCATGACTCTTATTTACGGATGCAATACGAAAATATTAATTTCATAAAAGAAGAATTTTAAACACATAAACTCTTACTACCAGGACCCAGTCCTCATATGATATCCACCATAGCTTGAAGCTCGGCTTAGAAATATTTCACATTATGCCAAAAATTGGAGGATCTCATCCTCAACTCTGAATCACAGTGCTTGCACATCATATCATCTGAAATTTTTCATTTCCTTTCTTTCTTCCTTTCAATAATTGTCCGTCAAAGGTAATCACGACATAAAATAAGCCCTCATACTGATAGGGAGCACAATTAACGATTAACATTAGTTATCCCGAAAATTATATCAAAACCCACTGTAATAAGTAATATAAAGTCACTCTTAGCCTCATGGATATTTTAATGACTAACACCTAATAATAGGGATGTCTATCCTCATGTAATATCTCAACGTGAGTATTTCCCTAAGTAGATTTGATGATTACGATGCTCGCTCATGAATGGAGCATGTTAAAAGGACTCGCCTAAATTTTCTCTCAAAAACCAAATCAAATTAAGGGAAAATTATTATGTCTATAACAATCTGAATTATACGTGTGATGACCACATTTGGTGTAGTGACCTCCCTCACATCATAAAAATTATATCAATGGCTTGGGTCTCCACCTCTAGGATTTTCACCTCCACCTCTAACATCATAACCTCTACATCTGGCTGGCCATGTAGGATAATTATTAACTGCAATGGAGCGTGTAGCCTGAGTGCTTTCCTAAAATTGTATTTCTCCAATATTCCACATTCACAGCAATTCCTTTAAGGATCAGTTAACTTATTGCTCATGGCAATATATATTCGAACATAGTCATTGTGACCTGGTACAACCGTTCAGATCACATATACTACATATTGTAGAGAATCTCGGGGGTGACGTCTTCGGAACATTTTCTTAAAACAGAGATTAGTAGATAGCGTTGCGTTGGCCGGTTTTCCCTCTTCGTAGGCTTGTCACAAACATCGACGGCCAATTTCTTCTTTTCCTATGTTGGCTTAACACTGCCGAGCTACCCCATTTACTCATATACTCTTCGTCATTCTCTGGGGGCGATTCTTACCCCATGAAAAGAACCAACCTTAAATATGTATAAATTATTTGGAGGAACTTTCCATACCATATATATACATTCCAATAACTCATCATATTTGTCCTTCACAACTCCAACACATCGACCGGACGTCAAGGTCCGTTGAAACCCAACACGATTTATTAGGTGATCTCCTGATATAATTGCATCTTCCGTTGGGACCATAACTGGTGTGGTAAATACATTATCTTCCCACTACTTATGTGTGCCTTCCGTAGCACAGTAAAATAAACTCCTCGCATTCGACTATTCCCACGTTCTGAAATTCCTCATAAGAACTGTCAAGCACAATCTCGTGGGTTCTCAAAAGATGCACCGCTGAAGGTGGCAGCGAAGACTTTGGTGAAACTTGTCCTCCGTAAAACTTTTGAAGGAATAGTTGATCTATCACCAGCCTGTGCCATTGTTCGGTTGGATAAGCGGTACGTGA